>JASDQU010589821.1:9818-19852 GCA_032191745.1 Picea mariana | reverse complement strand
GTTTGGAAGAGTAACCAAACGGTGGAGGACACAACTCTATATAATGAGCAAAGCTACCTAAGTTCGTACTACATCCCATAGTCTGATGAATCAAACAGACAGATGTGCTTTATCCAAGGGAGACTCATGATGCTTCCAATAAAGAAAATACTTTTCCCATTTTCTTTTTGGGGTATATTTGATTTTTTTGTTCTTTTTGATGGTTTTGAAAAAGAATAAATGAATATTACGTTACAATGGAGGAACGAGCACAACAAACATACAAGTTCAAGGCACAAGGACAAGAATGATGTTCTAGGAAATGAGACTCGGGAAAAATCCTCCAGTGGCCAAAGGTGTTAAGACGCAAAGGCAAACTGTTACTAAGCTGATGGGTAAAGGATGCAAATGCGGTTGATATAACACACAATGGTAACGTCCTTCGATGTAAGTTTAACGAGCCCAGAGAAGGGAAGCCCGATGATTTTTCATGTTTAGAGAGTCTGAAAAAATCATAAAAGGAAACTCCATTGGGGTACCTTTTTCGACAATAGTCTAGTTGGTTCGAAAAAGGGGTAAACTAGCACCGACTAGACGTCAATTCAAAACCATTTTAATGAGTGTGAAAAGGACAAGATCACTCGGCTATTTTTTCACTTTTAAGGAGTCTGAAAAAAGATTAACTATGGACTCCGTCAGGAATATTCTTCTGGATCGTTTTAATGAGTGTGAAGGAATAAGGTCACTCGACAATCTTTTCAATTTTAGGGAGTCTGAAAAGAGCTTAACTATGGACTCCAGGGGGGTTTCTTTTTCGTAAATTTAGTCCCTCAGGCCCGAAAAAGGAATAACATTATACCTGAGGATACTCTTCTAAAGAATGGAAATTCAATAGAGTATTCCTTTGTTCGTACAGTTGACCATCCGGACCGAAAAAGGGGTAAACTACCACCGGATAGACGTGACTTCAAATTTCAGTTTAACGAGCGTGAAAGACCACAAGATCGCTCGGCAATCTTTTCATGTTTAGAGGGTCTGAAAAGGGCTTAAAAGGAGACCCGTTTAAGGAATGTTCTTCTGGACCAATTTAATGAGTGTGAAGAAACAAGGTCACTCGACAATCTTTTCATCTTTAAGGAGTCTAAAAAGGGATTAAAGAAGACTCCATTTGAGGAACGTTCTTCTGGACCAATTTAACGAGTGTGAAGAAACAAGGTCACTCGGCAACCTTTTCATCTTTAAGGAGTCTGAAAAGGGCTTAAAGAAGACTCCATAATGGTTACTTTTCTCAGTTAATCTGGATGAGATCGAAAAGCATAAATACAGTCTCGCCGGATGTTTCTTTTGGGTCTCAAAGCGAGATTGAAAAACAACAAAGGTAGCCCATGATCGACACTGTGTGGGTCAATGTCAGGTATCACTTCGTAAGACCAGGAAAAAACATCGCGGAATTATTTAAAAAGATCCGTGTAAATATGAATCTCTTCAGGGGAGCAATCGGCTCCGACGAAGACATTCTCCACGATGCCGGGGTTTCGGGAGATATTGATAGGTATCATGGCAGCGATAGTCACCATATTTCCCTCAGCATAAATATCCTGTGTGGCTAAGAGGTTAATGGGACAAGGCTGATCTCCCGTCATGGTGATAGTGAATTCTCCTGCCTCGATTTGGTGTAACTCTGGGAGGAAATATGATCTGTGATGAAGATATTCCCAGGGTTTTTCTAGACCAGTCATTGCTTCGATTATCACTTCGTCCGAAGGCAAGACTAAATATAACGAATCGGTGTTGGCAAAAGAATCCTGAGCCCAGATAGGCTCAAGGAGTGGATCCAACTCTGGTGCGGGAATCGGATCAGGAGTAGCTGAATTTTGTTGAACCAAAGAGTACGCTACTTCAGCGGCCGACAAGGGCGTAGACATGCCCGCATGCCCTATCGCATCCATCGTGTTTGATGGGGAAGGAAGAGTCCACGGATCCTAAAAATAAGTCGTGCGAAACGACGAAACATGGAAAATCTCAGCCTTGTGGTGAGTCGATATAAACTTGACATCGCTATGAGGAGGTGGGTAATCGAAAGTACCCATCAACGATGGGCACAAACCAACTCCTACGTTAACGACACTGGCTTGAGGATTATCAACCATGGGAACCGTGGATGCCCCCAAAGCTGGGTCAGGTCGAGAGAAGGATAACTGATCAATGGTCACTATCCGGCCTTCATGTGGAAACAATAAGACGCAAAAAACTGTAGCGACCATCGCTTGCATTGCATAAGTCCAAGTACAACCTAACAATAGATTGTAGTCGATGGGGGCATCAACTACCTCTACTTTGACACACACGGTATTTCCTCCTAACTGCACAGGGAAAGAAGGAATGATGCCATGCGGTCGTAAAGAACGACCATCGAACGCGGTAAGGAGAGTAGGTGACGGAGACAACTCAGGTTGACCGATGGCTTTCCAACATGCTAACGACATAACACAAGTCGAAGCGCCCTCGTCTACCACCGTGCGGAAGATATTTCATGTAAAAGTTTTCAGGGGGTGAGCCACTACTATCTTAAACGCGACGTGGTAAGGCAAACGAGGTTTCAAGTCAGTCGTGTCCAACATAATGGTACCTGGGTTACAGGTCTCAGTAGAGCCTAAAGTAGTCAACAAGGCTTTCCTCTGAGCAGGGCAACTTTGGAGGACCTCCAAAGCAGACATAGCACAAGGGGTTTGGGATAAATATTCCACCACAGAGTAGTTATGGGCGGCCCTTGCGTTTGGATTATGAGAAGCTCGATTGAACGTACCTTTTGGGATGCGCATCATTGTTTCACCCAACGTCTTCTCAATCTGTAGAGGAAGAGATGGGATCTTGACTTCTTTGCCCTTCTCAGAGGCACTTGGTTTGCTATAATCGTGAGCTCTAGTCGTAATGAAAGCGTCACTTTTCACCATATATACGTTCGCAAAAGATGAACTGTTTGGGGGAGGGAAGTTTTCGTGGCTACCCCCCTCGGTACTTGCATAGGCTTGAGTTAAATTTTGCCCATGCTGAAAGGGATTAGTCAACACGGCTTGCTGTTGCTGCGTGACAAACTTCTGGGCCTTTGCAAGTCGAGGGCATAGATGGGTT
Source organism: Picea mariana (assembly GCA_032191745.1). NCBI lineage: Eukaryota > Viridiplantae > Streptophyta > Pinopsida > Pinales > Pinaceae > Picea > Picea mariana. The sequence goes on along the minus strand of JASDQU010589821.1, from coordinate 16,741 downwards.
GGGTGGTCTTCTGCACATAGGTTGCACGGATACCTCACCTTCCTCTTTTCCATAGTGCCCTCGCCAGCATTATCATTTTGTTTCTTATCCCCCTTACTCTTCTTGCATTGTTTTTTCTTTCCTTCAGGCTACTGGTTGGCCTTTGGGTTAGTCATCTGTACGGAGTGTACTTCCGATGTTTGAGTAGGAGGAGCATCCAATGCAGGAGTCTGGCTAGCCGCTGAGTGTTGTATAGATAACTGCTGCAATTGTTTAGTCAATTGCTTAGCGGGCTTGGTTTGTGCCGAACCAATGATATCGTTAGCATGTGGTCTGACTCTCTGTCTAGTTTTGTCCAGAATCGATCATGGTGCATCTCGCAGGATGGTGTACAATAGACCAGATTGAGAATAGATAAGCTCAAACTGTTGAACCCTCATGATGGCATATTCCTCGGAGAAAACCCCTGAAGTTGCGACGTCTTTGGATAACTGCGGAACTAAAGACTTAAGGAACCACTCAAGCAGGAATGCTGGTGGGACGGGTACCTTGATAAGACTCTTTTAGCGTCACCACTCTCGAATATGATCTGAGATATGGTCTGTTGACGTCTACGAGAAATTGGCTAGCAACTCTGTGCCGGCGTCGTATCTCACAGGTAACTGGAAATGGTTAAGGAAAGCCATCGCCAGTTCGCCAAAAAAGGAATATCGTGAACGATCAAGCTCTATGTACCATTTCGTGGCACTCCCAATAAGAGTGTGTTGAAACAATCGCAACTGGACGGAGTCATCTTTCAGTGAGTTAGATGAACACAATAAGTGGAAAGTGGTCACGTGATCACCTGGATCTTCATTAGGCTTGGCCTCGAACTTTGGGATGTCCGAAGGCAACTTCATCGGCATAGGAGGCCAACGCAGATCGTGACAGATAGGATCATTCAACAACCGTGTTAAATCTGGCAAGTGTAGCGTTGCCAAGAAAGGTAGTTTAGGTTGTTGCTAATAGCTAGGATAAAAGGGTCCTGGAGTTTGACTGGCACCAGGTTGCCAGGAAAAGTTTGGTTGTTGGCCAGGGTTTTGGTAGAAACCGTGGCCCTAACCAGCGTAAGGGTTTTGCATTTGAGGAGACATCATTTGATAATTCCCCATGAAGGACATAGGATGTTGGGCGTTCATCGTATTTGACGGACTTTGGGAAGGATTCCCCCATGCCGATCCTATGGGGAGAGGCATAGAGGCCTGTCCGGGGTTCCATTGACTATGGAAAGAATTACCCCAAAACAGCATTCCAGATGAAGGAACGGATCCTTGTCCAGAGTTCCAAGGTCCTGGTATATGTGCCCCCAACGCAGGAATAGTACCCTGTGCCGGCATAGACTGTCCAAAAATAGGTGTGCCCCCCGATGGGAAAGTAATGGATGCGAAAGTGTTATTACCAAACCTCTCGTTCCAAATGAACGATGATGAAACTACCAGCAGAGTTTGCGCAGGTGTTGCTTGACTCCCGGCTCCAAGTGGACTCGTGTGTGCAGGCTTCCCGGTGGACTTCTCATGCAATCCACTAAGCGAAGGGGACGAAGGAGGGATATGACCCCCGACATAAGGAAAAGCATTGAAAGGGATAGGAATGCCCCCAAGTTGACCTTGCAGAGGAGCGTTAGAGCTCCCTGCCCCCAGACCCAAAGTCTGTAATGTGGAATAAGTGAGTGCAGGACTAGTACCTGAACTAGGCATACCATATGAAAACGGAGGGTCGGTTGCACTAGGTGTGTAAGGAGGTGTGGCCGCCACGATAGATGGCGTTGGGCCACTGTGTGACGTAGTTGCGGCCGAGACCATGGTGGCCCGGATCGTCGACAAAGGCAAGTTAGGAGAAGCTTCTCCTGTGGTAGCAACAGTGATAGGAATGGAAGAATTCCCAGAGGAAGTGATTTGTTCCATAACTGGATTAGGCGCTGATAGGCGTTCGTAAAATTGAATTGGCACAATAATTTCCGGCCAAGTATCAGCATTTGAGGTTTCAACCGATCCAAGATTAGCGGCTGATTCCTCCGGGAGTTGTTCGGGCTCAATGGTTTGAAACCCGGTTGCTTAGAAAGACCCTCGTTGGTCTAACTTCCGCCTCAGTGGTGGCGGGGTTGGCTCTAGTATAACCGGCGGTAGGCCTAGAAGCCTTCGTGACCGGCGGAGCTCTGAATCCTCCACTGTGTGAGAAGATTCACGAAACGCTAAGGTATTCTACACGAACAAACAGTAACATGCACTAAAAGAAATCCCCTAGAAGATAAATCAAGCAAGCACTAAACTAGTTGGAAGAACAGTTACAACAACCAACACTAGAGAAACTTACCGGTGCAAGTGAAACTCAAATACGGAAGCACCCTCCAGGTATACTCTACAAAGCGTTGGTCTGATGTCTGTGCTAGGTACCGCGGTATACCCCCGCAGTCACCCATGTATGTCCCTAGAAAAGATTGGCAACTAGTTTGCCAGCACGTGAACAACTATTAGGCGGGTACAGTCGGCAGTCGGGTAGACCACAATGAGCAGGGTATCAAGCCCGAAACCTGTCAAGGGTATCGAGAGAAAATGGTCCAGAAGACAACTGAGGACCTCGAACAGATTCGAGACCCACGAAGCTCTGTGGCAAATGCAAATGACGGAATCCCTTAACAAATTCTCAATATGTGTTCTCCACAATGCTTGGTCCAGCTTTGGAGGGGTTATCTCCGCTACCTTTCCTTATGCAACCTTGTGTTTAGCCCCTGTGTTAGAGGGGGGTCCTGAATAACTTTTCGTAACTAGACTTCTACACTCCCTATTGACAGATTCCAATGTTTGGTTTGGGTGGCCTTGGAGAATTTACTCTCCAACCTATTCCAAGGCCTTATCCCTGAGCTAGTGTATGCACCCTACAAACAGAAAAGTCTACTTGATTTTACTTAGCGTTGCTTTTAATGGGATTTTTTAAAGTCACAAGGTGCGAAAGTGAAACTGATGGTGTGTAACAAGACTCAATAGAAAAATGAACAAGAAATGCTTGGAAACAAAACTTTTACCAAAATGCAAAACCAGCAACTTTTCAACAAGAAAGAGTTCTTCTCTTTTCAACTTTACTAAGATTTCATGCAATAAATATGAAGGAATTTTGCTCAGATCTATGAGCTACTTATACTTGAAATGCACTACAAAAACTTATGCAAAAAGACTTCTTTCCTAGCTACTGATGCAACAACACAATCTTCAAATCAAGGAGAAAATGAAACAAGATTTTTTTATTTTTTATTTTTATTGCAAAATAACGCAACAAGGAAAAATGATGACAAGAACAAAACCAAGAGAATGAAAAGAAAACTCTGGCTTAAAGCGCAGATCGCAAAAGAATCAGAGCACAAAATGCAAAAAAGAAATCAAGAAAGCACCAATTCCAACACTTGCCTAAAAACCATAAAACAAATATTTTTGTCTTTTGTCTTTTCTATCAAAACATCAACTAAACAACCCAGACTAAGGATAAGATGCCCTAACCTGTTGACTGTGCAGCCCCAGACTCTAGACCCCTGAGAGGAACTCTTCTCACTACAGGAGGGGATGACTACCCCACCCAAGCTGAAAAGCTACCAATCAAGCCCACGACTGTCACCAAGACAACACACGTTCAAGCGCGTGCTGAGATACAACAGAGTTCCGGGTACCCGCGGGCTAAACCTAAGTAGGCCACAGGTCTGTATAAAAACTGAGATAAAACAACACACAGGCAGACCAGACCTGAAAAAGGCCTCTGGTATTGACAACCAGGGTCTCTGAAAGGCTTGGATGCTATTACTTCAACATAAAAGAAAAATTTTCAAAAAAGAAAACAAATGCAAAGAATGACTAACACAAAAAGGCAGATTGAAGAATAAGACAATAAACCAACAAGACCCAGACAGGATCCAAAAATCCCCCTGAGAAGGTAAAATTCTGACAGGGAAGAGGAGACTTCCTCTCAAGCTTTCTGAATGCTACACACTACTGAAACCACTGCAGCTAGCATTCAAACGCGGGCTACAGAAGGTTAGGGCATGGGTTACATGCGTGCAGGCCTTCTGCAGGCCGCGTGTACCTCTGTGTGTCCCGATAATAAATGTCAAGCGTTAGTCAAGGAAAAAATGGTATTGATAACCAGGTTCCCTGCTAGCATTGACCTAACAGACAACAAAAAATAAACAAAGAAACAGAAACTGAACTTCTTTGAACTACCCAAAATACCTTTAACCAAATCCGGAAACCCTAAGAGTAGATCTCCCCAGTGGAGTTGCCAATTCTTTTGTGGGGTTATTCTACCCTACGGACTAACAAGCTAGGGATTAAACTTGCATGTAGATCATGACCCTTAAGAAATAACTTTTAACCTTCTATCCCAAATCTAAAACCCCTTTTCTCATACAAACATGGGAAGAACCAACTAACCTTTTTATCGATGGTCGGTGTAGATCCTCCGTTGAGCTTTTATCCCCTTGTTGCTGCTGCTCCTTCCAAAAAGCGATCCTGCAATCAAGACAAAACTACGCATGCATACTATTGATCTACTAGAGGGTTAGAGATTAAACAAAAATCAAATAACATAGATAAGACTCATGTATTTGGGACAGGAAAAGCATCTTTTTCATTAATCTCAATATGAATCAACTTACAATGATTATAGAGACTGGCCACCGTTCCTCGATCCTGATCCTGGGCTCCTCCTCTTCTTTTTCCTCCAACTTCTTTTCTTGAATTCTCCTAAATCTTGAGGAAAGGCTAAAGGGTTGGGACAAAACGGATTCGACAATTTGGCAGAGTTTCTTTGCTATGATTTTCCTCTTTTGAATAGTACCCCTACCCCTTCTTTTATAGGCTAGAAGGAGCCAGGGTTTTAGACGAACTCTCGGCCATGCATGGCGGGGAGTTCTAGTTAACTGACCAAAAGTTTTTCGTTCCATCGGAAACTTTCCATTTTTTGTGATTCTGAAGGCAAACGCGGGCTGTAGTGGGCCTGCTAGCGTTTGCCCGCGGGCTGTAGTGGGCCTGCTAGAGTTTGCCCGCTGGCTGTAGTGGGCCTGCTAGAGTTTGCTTTTTAAAAATGGATTTTTTAGAAGAGTTGTTCAGTAGTTTTTTGGAAAAGAAGGGATATGAGTTGGCCTGATGCCAGGTAAGCATGTGTGGTGCAATTTAGGGTTATAACACTTTCCCATAAAGTTAGTTCCACTTTATTGTATAACTCCTTGATCATATACATAGATTGATTGTTGAATAGATTGTGCTTTCTTCACTTCGGTTGGTTTGTATTGTTTTGATCTTGACTGTACAAGAGCACTGGAGTGAAGCAAGAGCAACAAAGACCAAAGGAAGCAATCATAAGGTATGTTCTTTAATCGTATCTCCTAGTACATTCAATAGTTAAAATCTAGGGAAAGAGTATCATTTTGTCTTGCTTTGTTCTAGATCCAGGTGGATCTAGGGAGATCGTTTTGTGTCTGCACTTATAGATTTATCCAATTACAAAATTGGCGACTCCACTGGAGAACCATCTCATTTTCTTGGTGGCTTTTTGTGTTTCTCTGTGGCCATTTTCTCTGGTTTCATTTTTCTCCTGTCCTATCAGTCTCTGAGTCTTCAGGATATCCTGATAGACCTTCTGAGTCCAGAAGATTTTTGCAATTTTACTTCATTTTTCAAATTTTTGGATATGTTTAGGAATTCTCGCACTGCACTTCATTGCAGCCTACGAGAATTGGTAAGGTTCGCACCCTGCTCATAGGTTTCAGTGGGAGGTTTTCGCACCTTGCTCAAAGGTCACATGCGAGAATCAGTGATTCTCACACTGTGTAATATTGCTTGCCTGCGAACATTCTTTTTCAAAATTTTGAATTTGAGTTTTGGTCTTTCTAACTGCCCAGATCAGTTGAATTACCTCTTATGAGTTTCTTGGACCATTGACTGATAGATTTCTTACCTTTGTTTGCATGCGTGAACAGTTTTAGGGTTTCAAGGTTTTTCTTGTCCTTTGTGTCTTGACTTTCATTTCTTGACTCTTCTTGGCAAAACCATTCTCTCTGACTTCAGATTCTGAGTGTGTTTGATTAGTTGAGAACCAGTGATTGGTTGAAAGTTGAGTACTTGGTTTTTATCATGTGCTTATTGGTTTGAAAACACATTTTCATTTGCATTGAGAAGACTAATTGGTTTGCTCTTTATTTTTTGCTTTCATTGAAAGAGTAGATTGGGTTATTTGTTTGTTCATTGATTTGATTTTCTCTACTCTCACTGTCATAGTTTGAGTCCTTTTTGGAAAGTGAACAACAAGCTTTTCTTTCAAAAAAATGTTTTTTGTCTTTAGAAAACATTGAAAAATCAAATTTTAGAGATTGTTGAAGCATTTGAAAAAGAGACAATAGAGAATTTTCATTTGATGAATGATTGTTTGCATTGACATTTCAAAAGAAATTTTGCATTATAGTTTATGGTTGATCTGGAAAACTTCTCTCTCTCCCATATATAGGATTCATTGAATGAAAAGTAATACATTTCATTCTCATCCTTGCATTATTAGGTCAGAGTCATACAACATAAGTTTCACTTCCGTTACCTTTGAATAAGCAACAACTCTTAAAAACATTGCGTAATCTTAAAATTTCTCTAGTAACTATTTTTTAGGGCTCTTTTACACCAACATTTAGTTAGGCTAGTTCTTTGGAGTAGGAAGTGAGAAATAATCTCCAAAAGCTCAAAACACACAATAGCATCTTGAGTTAGGGAGTGTTAAATTCCATTTGCAACATATTGTCCTAGGAAGCCCTTCTCACACAAGGGTCAAGCACTAGGTCGCATTGGTGTTGGCAGAGTTACTCACCCTTCTTTGTTGACATCAGTGTAGATATTGCACGTATTACGTGGGTCACTCGGACGTATACCCACAAT
>JASDQU010589820.1:47555-69769 GCA_032191745.1 Picea mariana | reverse complement strand
TTTATCATTGTGACTGTATGCATTATAGTGGTGTTTGAAGATTTGGTTCTGAGAGGGTAATGCATGTTTTTTCCGTAATTATGATCATACAATGATGATATCATCACCTATAGAGGTACTCAACAACATTATGTGATCACCAAGTATCAATGAGTTCATGGGATGCAAGCAAGATAATGAATATTTGAAGAAACCTTAGTCTTGCTTCCATACCATTTCCAATCATTCAAGAATCCAAAAAAGCACAAAACAAAGTGGACTAAGACAGTTCACAATGTTGTGCTGCGAAATCATGATTTGGGATTTTTGGTGGAGGAATGACCGACCAGGTGTTCGATGGATGCATGCCATATGTCTAAAGGTTCAGTTCTGAGTTGGGTGGCCACTTGCCAAAGACGATGCGTCCAAAAGGACACTTCATCAACCATAAATGAACGTTATGAACATTGACAACATTTTTCAGGAAAATAACAGTTTGTTATCTTCACGTGTCCACCTGTTTCCTCGCCCCTTTGAAGGCACACTAATCCTAGGAAGGTTGTTGTTTGAATTGTAATACTGTAAAGAAACAATCTAGGTGATAAATAGGATTTGGAAAAAACTGATAGGGTTCGAAAGGAGTGATAGAGACTCATATCTTTTACACTGTCTGTGTAACATAGGATATCTCCTATTGCAAGTACCAGACCTAAAACATTTTGGATAATAGAAACCAGTTCTTCTTCCTTGTTACATTTTCTATCTAATTCTGATTACTGTCTATTGGATGATTTCATAGTCTTAATTGTAGCTTTGTTGCAATGGAGGATCTGTTGTAATACTGTTTATAATTTTATCAGAGTTTCCCTTTGACTATAAGAAGTTCTTGTTTCATAGGTTTTCTTCATATGTCTATATACTAACTGATGTAAGTGTTAGACATATTTCATCTTTCCTCTTCATGTCTTCCATCTATCCATTTTTACCCTTTAAATCCTGAACTAAGTTATTCAAAACCTTACTTGCTGGTGTATATTGTATGGAGTGATCTGTCATTGACATTGTTTCCTTGATTTTTCATCCATTTTCTACCTTATCATAACACTATCTTTAAAATACCGATGGGTGTTGAGCTTACACTTTCGTAGTCAAAGTGTGACTTTCAGTGCTAATAGGCCCTGAGGAGGCTAGTTGATACGTCAAATTCTTTGGGGTGTAACTTTTGCATAAAAAATCCTTTTAGTGAATTTATTGGACCATTACAAAGATTAATCCATGATTTATGAGTTTGGTATGCCATGCAATCAAATATTTTGTGGCCTACCTCAACTTCCAAAAATGAAAGGGAAATGCCTGAAAAACATATCGAAAGTTTGGGACCTGAAAAGCTGTAGTAAAAATACCAAGAAGTGGAACCATTCTAAATTAGTGGAACATGAGGTGGGTGGCCGCTAGTACCCACTTGGATTATTTGTAATGTTCACTAGCCCAATTGAGGTCCATTACGTATAGAAATACTCATAAAATTAAACTTTTCCGCTAACTAATTTCATGTAGCTTACCAACTATGAATTACACACCAATTTAACTACTGTATGATATAGTTAATTAAATGCATATACAACATGATAAAAAATGATACGAATGCAATTTAAATAAATCAACACAACAACATATAAATCTTTCTCAAATATAGAGTTAATACACAACAATTAGACTCATAATGCAACACATAAACAAGATAAACACTTATCTTTTAAAAACGGTTGTGCAACTGACTACTTGGGATAGACGTTTGTAACATACCCAACCACCCACAGGTCAGGGTATGCTGCTTCAAGCCCTCCCTTGGACTTCTTTCTCTTACCGATAACTTTTTAAAATTAATAAGGACACATAAGATAAAATATTTAACGGCATGCACAACAATATCCAACAAGCATGCATAATCTAAGATTTAGTTAAATGATAATTAAAATACACAACATAATACATTCATACACAGATAATAATATCACAACAAAGATCACTTATCTTTATAAAAGGTGAAACCAACTTGCTGCAGACCAAGGACATTCTACCCAACCGTAGACACCACTGCTCCAAATCTCAACAACAATGTCACCCTCAAGATAGGGCTATGAATCCACAAGGATGGTTCTAGAGTGTAATTGGGTTCTCAAACCAGTCAGCTCTCAAGCTCTCATAGGTTTCCCAGCACCCACAACAATCCATATACCCAAATCTCTTCCACCTAGCCTATACCACCCCAAGAGAACGGACCTCCACCCTTCTCTGCCACACAGTCCCTCAGACAGTCCTTCTCCTTTTTCCAGGGCCTCCAGCACAACTGGTCCAGAATCTCAATGTTGGAACTCTCAGGACTTGTAGTTGTGAGAAAAACAGGGCACACACTAACTCATCTCAGACATGCAGGCCCCAGGTCGTGGTTGGATTTCACCAGCGACCATTACAACCAACTATCATGTGGCTATTTCTCAGTAGTTCCTTTCCCTTTTCCAAGCCAAGATGTAGGTGAGGATGGATCAATGAATGGGTAAGTGGGTGCATGAAAGTGCGTGAGGGAAATGAATGAACATACATTAAAATCAATGAACAAGCCATCATTTTAACCCCCCCATTAGACCAGAGGCAGATTTAAGTAACTTTGTGGGGAATCAAGAACCTCCTGTCCTTCCCCAAGAAGCTCACATAACCGATCCCCTCCCTTAGGGAAAAAGGGTAATTAACATAGGAATCAACACTTAGTCTCTCAAGCCCCCTCTCTTGTGGAATCATAGCCCCCTATAACTCTATCCTTGTCTGACTTGGCCCTTTTGTATTTTCTGGCTCTTCCACATGAGCTACATTTAATAGACATCCTTTCCTAAAACATCTTTTCAGCTGTAAGGCTGAAATATCACTTATAGAGATGGGTCTTAGAACTCCTTTCACAATGCTCTGTTTTCCATTTCCATCAAGACATGTAAATGTCTTGTTATGACAATATAGGACATCATGATGCTTGTCCAAACAATCCATTCCAATCAGAATATCATAAGACCCCAATGGTATGATATTTACATCCATACTACTATTCATGCCATTAAGACTTATGGAACAACTTCTGACCATATCATGGATTCTTCTTTTGGTTCCAATGGCTAACTGGACCAAACTTGATTTTCCAAGTTTACTTTTCTCCAAATGTAATCTATCGACTATCTTATGATCAATGTATCAATGAATTTCTCCTGAATCAATCAAAATAGAAACAGGTTGATTTATGATCTTACCTTCCACCTCAATCATATTGGAATGGTAATCTTCTTGTCGATCATTTAAAGCCGCATAGATTCTTACCATATCTTCGATTGTTGTAGCCTGTTGGATGTTGTGCACAGTCTTCACTCTGTCCTTTCTATGTGGGAAATCCTTGTACAAGTGATCTTCCTTGCATCCCCAACATTGGATTGGTGGTCTTCCCCTTTTTCCCAAGGAATATTCCTTCTTGAAATCTCCCTTAGCATACTGATCTTGATGATTTCTATTAGGCTCATTCCTATTGAAGGAAGGTTTGAATCCTTTCCTCCTCTGATCGGACTTCACATTTTTCTTGTCCTTCCAAGATTTCTATAGAGATTCTCTTCCTTGGCCTTGCTGATACATGTATTTAGCCTTCCTGATGGCCTCCGTCCAGGTCTTGGGCTCATCATACTTGATCTTTTCCTTATAAAAGGATGGCAGTCCACTTAGAAATATCTGTATTTTCACTTTCTCATCACCAATGAACCTGACATACTTTATCTATCCCAAGAACTTCTTCTCGTATTCTGCCATAGTCATGCTTCCCAAACTGAGTTCAAAGAACTCCTACATTTTCTTGTCATAGAAATTCTCTGAGAGGTACTCCTTCTGGAAGTACTTCTTGAACTACTTCCAAGTGGTCCCACTTTCATTAACATGTTCCACTCGCTTCAATTGGTCCCACCACATTGCAACTTTCCTGTGTAAATGGTAGGTGGAAATCCTGGCTTCCATATTTGATGAATAGTTATGCAACTGAAAATATCTCCTGAGCCTAAGGAACCATGCTTCGACATCATCTTCCCTTTCTCTTTTACCCTCAAAGGAAGGTGGCTTGAGCTTCCTTAGCTCTCCTTGCAAACGATCTACCTCTTGTTTCCTTCTTTGGTGTCTGATAGGAGATACCTCTGGAATGCTTATGGGATCATCTGATGCATAAAACTTTCTTTCTGAGTAAGGAGGTGAGTGGTGTCCATGAGCTCTGCTAGCACTTCCGGAATAACCAGATCTTCCACGATCATCCTTCTTTCATGGCAACTGCCTTCTTCCTCTTGTCTTGAGTTTGATCCCTTATTCGTTTGTCTTTGCAACTGATTTAAGCTCTGCAACACTTGAACATTTATTTGACTTTTCTCTCTCATCAATATCTCATTGTCTTCTTTGTAGATCGACACTTCCATCTTCAGGCTTCTTACAGTTTCTATTAACGTTTCCTACTCTCCTTTTCCCTTGAGCCCATTGGACTCTGTCTCTTCATTACCAACTCTGGTATTCTAGCCTTCGACCTCCTTATCATGGTTGGAGGCTCTGTCTCCCTCTTCCGTTTCCTCAATATGCATTCTGAGTTGAGGTTTTTAAACCCCTTAATTCTGCAAAATCTGAAAGAAACCATTTTGTTAGAATTATGCATATGATAAACAAAATTTCCAAACCATGCTACACGTCTCTTTATTTTTTTTTGTTCATGGAGATCATATCCATATTCTCGGAAAATAACAATGTCCTGTTATCATTGAATGACACATAATTTCATCCCACACAGGCGCTTCCTTCAAACCACCTTCCCAGGTGACCACGACTAGAAAACGTGGCTAAATCCTTCCTTAGTACTTTTCTGTCTTGAAGACCACCAATTCGTCCCTTATCCCTCCTTCCCTTAGCTCTCAATATTCATATGACCACATCCATAACCCTGCGCTTAGTTGAAAAAGTGCTTGTCGAGAGCTTCGGGACTTCAGAAATTTCATCCAGGACCAGATCAACTGTCCTCGTCCTCTTTCACAATCAACAATCGAGATCCACTTCGGGACTCCATGCTTCGGGAGTATCAACTTTCCTCTCTTGCCTCCTCCTGGAACACTTTTACTCGGAGTTCATGATTTGCTGACGGGTGTCCTCCCATAAATCAATGGCTATGAATCACTTCATCTCTTTGGGCTTCAAAAGTTTCAAAACTTTCCTTTTGCACTTTATCCTGGAGTATTTTCACCTGAAGTCGACGATCCTTCGATGTGTTTCCTCTGGAAATCAACAGTCAATATGTACTCCGACCTTCGGGAGTTTTTGACCCAATGCAACCTGTCACATCCTTCCCCATTGGAGTGCCTAGTCTTCTGACTGCACGATCTGTCACCATGTGTTGAAATACTGGAAGTGGACACATGGCCCAATCAGGCGGGTGACATGTGTCACGTTCTAATCGACATTTCAATACTCCATATGCTCAAAAATTACTGACATGTGGCACACATCCCATGTGTCCACGTCATCTCAGGTGATGTTCGCAAGCCACGTCACTTTGAGAATTCCAGGATCCACATCACCTCTAGGTGATGTCATCGTGCCCCATCATTTTAGCTCTTCGGGCTTCGGGACTTCAAGAGTTTTCATACTGGCACACTTCCAATTCTCCCGAACTCTGAGTTCCCGAACTGGCCAATTTGTCGCCATGTGTCCTTCTGGATTGAATGACTAAGATTCACTTTGGGTCTTCACCCAGAGTCCATGGATTGATGGCTATGATTTCTTCGGGCCTTCGGACTTCGAAAAACTCAAACTTCAATTTTTTTTCCAAAATGTTTTTATCTAAAGCTCATGATCTGCTGACGCGTGTCTCCCATGGATCGACAGCTAGGATTTCTTTGGGTCTTCGTACTTCGGAGAAATCGACTCTCAACCTTCGCTTTTCCCTGAAGTGCATGGATTTCTATCGCGTGTCCTCCTGGATCAGACAACTGCAATTCACTTCAGATCTCCTGGGTCCGGAAATCTCAATTCTCAGCTTCTCCTTGCTTGCCTTCTCCCAGAGTGCTTTCACCCAGTGCACATGATCAATTGATGCATGTCCTCCTACAGATCGATGGTCCACGACTACTTCTTCTCTTCAGAGGTTCATCGCTCGAGTACTAGCATGTCACATCACTGCATTCCTTTCAATTTGCGGGGGCACACATCGACGATTTGGAGTAACCATATTTTCTCCCTACAATTCACCTGATGCTGACACGTAACCCCTTGGTGAAACCATGGTTTGGATGCGGGACCACCTTGGGAAATTATCTCCCATGCAACTTGGTTCCCCGCAATGTCTCCTGTCTGTTGATCTCACTCTCCAATGGGATTTGACGCTTGTGACCTTATCCCTTGCTTCCTTTTCATCAGACGACCCTTGTTCACCTATCCTCCGATCCAACGATCCCAGATCTCTCCTGATCCTCCAGTGGTGATCGTTCCCGAATTCGAAGAGGGACGGTCATGATACTTCAAACTCCTTATGACAGGTCTTTGACGTTCTATCTCCTGCGTAGATTCTGCAATGCCATTCCTCCTGAGATTTTCAACTTCATGGTCAGAGTTCGATCTCGACCACGAGACTCTGACCAACAGACCCAACCCATACCAACCTGGTGTTTCAACCAGAAGCTCTGATACCAAACTGTAACATACCCAGCTACCCACAGGCTAGGGTATGCTACCTTCAAGCCCGCCCTTGGATTTCTTTCTCTTACCGATACCTTTTTAAAATTAATAAGGATGCATAAGATAAAATATTTAACAACATGCACAACAATATCCAGCACACATGCATAATCTATGATTTAGTTAAATGATAATTAAAATACACAGTGAAATACATTCATACACAGATAATAATATCACAACAAAGAGAACTTATCTTTATAAAAAGGAGACACCAACTGGTTGCAGACCAAGGACGTTCCACCCAATCGTAGACACCATTGCTCCAAATCTCAACAGTAGTGTCACCCCTGAGCCAGGGCTATGAATCCACAAGGATGGTTCCAGAGTGTACATGGGTTCCCAAACCAGTCAGCTTTCAAGCTCTCATAGGTTTCCCAGCACCCACAACAATCTAAGCACCCAACTCTCTTCCACCCAGCCTATACGACCCTAAGATAACGAACCTCCACCCTTCTCTACCACACAGTCCCTAAGGCTGTCCTTTTCCATTTTCCAGGGCCGCCATCACAGTTGGTCCAAAGTCTCAATGTTGGAACTCTCAGGACTTGCAGTTGTGAGCAAAACAGGGCACAGGCTAACGGATCTCAGACATGTAGGCCCTAGGTCGTGGCTGGATTTCACCAGCGACCATTACAACCAACTATCCCATGGCTAATTCTTAGCAGTTCCTTTTCTTTTTTCAATCTAAGACGCAAGTGAGGATGGATCAATGAATGGGTAAGTGGGTGCATGAAAATGTGTGAGGGAAATGAATGAACATACAGGAAAATCAGCGAACAAGCCATCAGTCGAACCCCCCCATCATACTAGAGGCAGGTTTAAGTAACTTCATGGGGAATCAAGAACCTCCTGGCCTTCCCCAAGAAGCTCATGTAACCGATCCCCTCCCTTATGCAAAAAGGGTAATTAACATAGGAATAAACACTTAGTCCCTCAAGCCCCCTCTCTTATGGAATCATAGCCCCCTATAACTCTAGTCCTTGTCCATCTAGCAGCCAATGATGTGTTTATTATTTTTTTTATGACTAGGGGAATCGGAAATGATGGAAGTATCGTACTTGTGTGACATGGGGTCCAATTTTTCCGGCTACCTTATAACCCCTAGGGAGAATCACACAGCCCACAAGCACGCCTCTGGATAAATCGAGGTTTGAACTCATGACATGCGTAACAACATGAATTCCTTAATAGTACGTTCGCTGGCCACTAGACCAAACCCCTGCGGGCTAATGTGTTTATTATTAATACTGATCAAAACATTACATTTCTTGGGCACACTGGCCTTTTAATAATTGTTTGGGCACCCTGGCCTCTCAACATTGTAACAATACATTATTTAAAATGGGGTTTCGAAACCCGGGGTGTTACAACGTTCCACCCAATCATAGACTCATTGTTCCAAATATCAACAACATGTTATCCCCAAGCTAGGGATAACAATCCACAAAAGAGGGTGGTCTCTCATTGTCCACTCACAATTGAGAAAATCCCACAACCCACTGGTGTTCTCCTACAACTATCCCAATTTTACTCCACCTCTCTTCCTCTCCACCTACCCAACCCAAGGAATGCACCCCTTCATTGCTCTCAATCAATTGGGCATCCCATTCATTTATCAGGGTCTCTTTGGCACACGTAACCAAGAATCTCACTACTAGGAAAATCAAGGGATCTCATTGCTAGGAAAACTACAAGGAAAAAGAATATCAATCACTTCTTTTTCCAGTGAAAATCACACAAGAGTTCACTCTTCAAGCCTGATAACCTGACTCTTTAGTCTTTTGCTCCAAATATTTTAATATCCCAAAATCGAGCCCCAGTTGTGAGCCCCAGTTGTAATTGTAAATGTAACATGTTTTATAAGCTGGTGATCCAAGTGATTATAACCTAGGAGGTTTATGTGATGATTAGGCCAGATAGCCTAGATGCTAAAGGCTAGAGAGCCTATTTTTGTATATGCAAACACTCATATCATTAATATAAATAAATCGTTGAGTGTAGACCAACCACAATAAAAGAGAATGGATGACTAAGATCGACCAAGTAGGGAAAGGGAAGGGGTTAAGAGGCTAGGAAAAAAGGGCTAAGCTTGAGGGCTTAATTCTAAGGGAATATTATGATATATTTCCTTAAAGACTAAGGCTTGGATATAACTTATGTTATCCTAAGTTCCTTTGGGGAGAGGAACGAACTACAAGTGGAGAGGAATGAGATTCCTGGAGGGCTATGTGTCAATCTTCGTGCATGCAGTTATATGTGGGAAAGTCAATTCATTTTGGGGGGTTCCTTCCATTCTTTCCATCCTTACCATGCACTCAGGCATTCACGTTGGGAGCCATTACCTCCATTGTTGACCTCTAAGCATGCACGTACCTGAGGAAACCACAGTTAAACTTGAGTTATATTGTGTATTTCTTGTGAAGCCCGATTCACCTGTAATTTCCTGAGCTCGTGTTGTGTCTTAACTGTTGGATTTTGCTGCCAATGCAATTCATGGATTGAGCATGGATTGCTGCCATCTTCTGTGTCCTTACCCATTTTCAGTTGTGTTGGCAACAATAATATAATCTCTACTTTTATAAGCTGCCTACACAGGGTTTTTAAATTCTCGTCACTCGTCACAACCTTTTTCATTAAACAACACTTGTTACTCGTCGCTTTCTACGTGCCTGCTTTTTGATTTTGTTTTCATGACTGTAAGCATGAAAACTCACAGCTGGAATTCATGTTTGATTTCATTAAAGGGTTAACGTTCATATGGTTTATTGTCGATGTGTCATATTTTGCTATGAACATGGTTGTTTTCATGGTTATAACCTCTTGGTATCGAACACACCTTGGTTACATGAGTATTAAACCACCACCCATTTAGCATTCGACTAACGTTAATGGGGTTTTGATTTATAAAATCTTTGATTCAATTGTTTATTTGACATATAAATTTTGTGATCAAATCGTGGATATGCATACTGTTGTTTTCAACTGTTATGATCTTTGTGCGTACCATTATGCCGAGGTGTCATTCCAAGTACAGCGTGGTATTATGCTTTTTCATGGCCTCTATCTACACGACTTCTCTCAAATGCATGGTAATTAACACTCCTGCCTACCATTTTGAACTTTCTTTGCATTGCGTTGGGGAAGCTCGGGGCAATGGCTCTGTGCTTGTTCTGTAAAACCCTACCGCTAAATCCCCTGTTGATTCCTTGCTGTTAGCCATGGCTCCTGTGGTGAGGATTGAGCCCAATGGTGTCCAGACATTCTTATCATTTGATAATGCCAGAGAAGACTTAGAGAGGAATGGATGGCATGTGTTTGTTGAAAAATTCAAGGGTTTTAATTTAATAGTTGCTCAAGAATTCGCGTTAACGTTCGATGGTTGCAGAGCTAAAATAGGAGACGTCCAACTTGAGTTAAACGAAGATTTTATTAGCCAAGCCACCAGTCTACCAGCTGTGGGACAAAAGTAGTTCAAAAACTCGAAGGTTGAAGAGGTTCCATGGTCATTATTGTTCACCTCAAGCAGGATTACCAGCTATGACCGAGGTATGCCTATTTCAGCTCTAAAACCTAGATGGCACGATCTGTTAGCTATTGTGAAACAGTTCGTTACCTGTGAGGGGAGATATGGTTTGGTTTTATTATATCACTTGCGGTTGCTCATGAGTTTTAATGATTTCCCCTTGAACATGTCCTATTTTCTTCTTCGAAGTCTATACAAAATGGCAAAGCGCTTTAAAAGGAAGAAATCTGATTCCAGCCTGTTCCACCATTGTTTGATCAAGATTATTATCATACACCAGTTGAAATTAAACGATGATTGTTGGGATGCTTTTCTGTTACGAAATGGTTTTGTTAGAAGTGAGTTAGGACAGGTTGACAAGCCTGTCTTCACAGAAACCCTCATCAAGCCTACCATCTCTCCTCCTTCGCTCTGGCCCTGTGATCCTATTTCTAATGTGGAACCCTCGACCTATCCTGACACTACCCAACCTGATACTCTACCGGATTCGTATCCCAAAGGTGGTGTTAAGTCTGTTAAAAAATCCACAAGAAAAAAATGTAAAGGCAATGTTGATATCAATTATAAGAGTAAAAGGGCCACACGTTGGGTTTCACGATGTGCCCGAAATAAACCTAAGCCCTTTGCAGACCAAAACACAATTTTGTTAAGCGAGGATTCCGATTCGGAAATTGAAAGATTCCTGACTGAAGAATATCCATATTTGTATGGACTTTTCTCTGGTAAACCCTATGATTATGTTACAAACCTTCCACCGTGTCTTAAAGACAATCTCAATTTCCCTAGAATCAAACTCAATAGTGAACCTACAGGTCAAATGGAAAATCCCCCACCTGTTAATACTATCACTGCTAATACACAGTCTATTCAGCCGCAATGTAACGAATGTCGATCATGGATCGATAGGTATTACACATACGTGCCTTTACTTCAGTCTCGGCTAAAATCCTTGGAGGACCAGGTGAATTTGCTAACGAAAGAGAATGGAAGACTACAATCTGTAGCTCAAACCAAAGATAAACGACAAAAAACTACAGGGTCTGTTGTTTTTAAGAACGTGGAAGCAGCAACTGCCATTGTAAATTCAAAGATTGCTTGATTAAGTTGAATCCCTTAATCTGAGGTATGATTTTTAAAAATAAGTTTAGGATGATTTTGTCTTTTTTAAATTAGAATACATGATTTGTTTGCACAGATTACCTCTAGTCTGTTTTGATTGATTCAATAAAATACGATTCTAGTTATAATTATAATTAGCTACAGAATCGTGAGATTCTGTAGCTAGTTACTAAAATTTGAATTACTTGTTTTAATAACTGAAAATGCATCTGAAATCTTTTATTCTTATGTGTTTTCAGGAACCTACGATTTCTAAAGAAGATTTGAAGCACTGTTGGCATCTCTCAGCATACTATCTTTATGTTGTTTTAGAATAGGCTGTTAGTTTTGATATCAAGTAGAATCTGGGAGGTTGCATCCCCCACAATTTTTGGAACAAATTAGATGATATCCACAGGAAATGTTTTGATCCTGTAACCTATATAAATGTGTTGTTTTGTAAACTAAAGACCATCGCTACTTGGGAGCATAAAACTATGGAATTATGATTGACAGGCTTGAATGGGAATTGATATTTGCACAACTTTAGCTTCGATATATCATATTTTTATTCAAGTTATGGTCATTTCGATTTGTAATTAAATTGTGACTACTTTAGATATCATGGTTTATTACAGATTGGTATGATGAAATTTATATGATATCCATGTTTTATGTCCCTTATATTACATACAATAATTACTCTATTCAAATTTGAGATTAGAAGATTAATTTTCTTTATTCATTGAACATTTATATACAAATTTTCACAGCCGGATTTATCTCAATGTGACCATTTGTAAAATCATAAAATTGTTGTCACTACTTCTGTTATATGTTCTGTCATTAGCATTCAATCACTGCTACTTCACGTTTACGAGAAGCATTTGTAATATCTGTTGCGGTTTACCTCATCAAACAACGAAATTGGATAGTGTATGCAGGACGAATGGGAGATGCGATTACAGGTTAGTTCCCTTGTTTTATTTCATTAGTTTAGTTAATATAGGAATTTCCTGTAGTCTAAATACATTGTATTGTTTGTTATCTTTGTTTTTCAATTAGACAGTTTCTATTTCATTTCTTGTTCATAAACGTTATAAAAATAAATCAAAAAGACTGAGGGATAGTATTGTTGTCGCTAAATAAATCAATTCATATTCGATTTTCGCAGATTTAGATGAAAATTTGCATTCTGTAAATGTTATACATATATCAGAGATATAATCATTTTGATATATTGTACATATAATAAGTAGAGCTATTTTGTAAATATTAGTTAGCAAACTGTAAGTATATATTAGATTTGTATATAGTTTTCAGCGAGTGTTTTTCATTAAGTTATTTTATCTTCTTTAGTTTTGTCTTTCACTTTCTTAGGACTTAGATCAGCCAACGGAGCCGCTAAACCCGTCGGAGTGGATTAATCCAAACGGCTTGGGTTAAGTAGAAAACCCCGGACTGGATTCACTCCTCCAGTTGACGAGCGATCAATTTCTCCCATCAACAAATGGTGCTAGAAGGAGGGCCTGAAAATTATTAATGGCATGAGGTGGTCGTAAGACTCCTCCACCACCTACCCTCTCACCTATAGTGACTAGTAGTCATTCAAACGACAACATTGTCCCTCAAACAACAACCACATCAAACGATGATCTACGGATCACAGTTGAACCAGTAACTCCAAATCCTACGGGTGGTGACATACAAGAGATTGTTTGTCAATCTCTCATAAGAACACACAGTGCCTTCGCCCGTTTAAGACAACCAAAACGACCTTTGGACCAACCATTAGACTTCTCTGATATCAAAGAACAACTTGGAGGCACTGACCTTACTTTAAACCCTACAAATCCAATCCTCACTCCTGCAGCAGGAGGATCTGGTATACCACCATCACCACCTTCTTCATCTCCTTCTTCTTCTAGAGAAGAGTCCTCTGAAGAAGGCAGTTCCTCATCCCAGCCTTCGACACCACCCACACCTATGGCCAACCAGAACAATCCCGCCAGAACCTAGCTCGACCAAGATGCAGTGGCCATACCTGGGCCTCAACATCCCTTACCCAAACACATGGAGAAATGGCTCCCTAAATTTGATTCGGACTCTAAATGGATCACCGAAGATCACATCAAAAAGTTTATGTTAGCCATTAGACTCTGTAGTGTCGAGCATGAAGACGTAGTCTGTAGATTGTTTCCCTACACCTTTGAGGGAAATGCCTCTACCTGATACTTTGCCCAATATCCCCAAACCATCGTGTCATGGGTGAAGTTTGAATCCTGTTTTCTTGAGAAGTTCAGAGATGACAAGTCTCGAGAAGTTCTAGTCATGGAACTTTCTAGTTTAAGAATGAACCCCAAAGAGAAGATCAAAGACTTTAATCAAAGGTTCTTAACACTAAAGAACCAAATCCCTACGGATTCGATGCCTACCGAGAATCTTATCATAGCATATTATACGAAAGCCTTACATCAAAGCATATCCATTTGGGTAAAGAGATCTAAGAAAGCCACGTTGTTAGGAGCCTTCGAAGACGTCAGTCAGATTGAGAAAGACATCCTCATCTTAAAAGACACTACTAGCAATGAAATAGAGACTAGTTTATCTTCCAAAAAGAAAATCAAAATCCTCCCTAGACCTTCCCAAAATAAAGCCCAACCTGAAAGCTCAGATTTAGAAAACTTACAGAAAGTCGTTCAAAAATTTTCTATTCAAGTAATAGATTTGAAAAGGACGGCTGAAGAAGCTTCTTCAAGTAAAGGGCCTTACAAACCCCCGTTTAGGAAGCCTTTTCCCACCAACCGACCTAATTCAAATAGTGAAGGCCTAAATCTAGAAAGCCTACAATTCGCTATTCAAACGATTCTAGAAGCACAGGATAACTTGATGCCTTCTGAGATCCCTGAGGAAGTAGCTGAACAAGAGACAGTAGAAGAAGATGAATCCTCTCCGAACATTTTTGGACATTTCTCGGATAGTATTTTTCAAGCTAATTTCGAAACAATACATCCTTACAATACTAGGAGTAAGACAACAAACAAGCCTTCTTCTGAAATCACTACGACTTTGCCCCCAAAACAGTCTAAATCAACTGAGACTAAGAAAAATTTAGGAAACCCAAGCTTAGATTATGATTTGTTTGAAGATCTAAAAAAGCTAAGGGCTAATATTTCTGTTTATGAATTATTATAATTCCCTTTTCTTCTACAAAAAATGCTACAGAATATTGCAGAAAATAGCAAAAATGGCAATTCGAGCAGTAACAAAGGTTTTCAGAACAACCCCAAAGCTCCTCAGAAGGCCTTCGCCAAAACTACTTCTGATTCTCATGAGAAAAGAGAACTTCCTGTAAATAATGTAACAAATGTAGATAAATTAGTTTTAGAGGCCGCGAGTAAAAAGCAACAAGCTTCCACCATTAGTACTCGTAGAAATGTCCCTCCATTTTTGTTAACTTTTGAAATCTTCAATAGGAACGTGCACAACTGTATGGTAGATTCAGGAGCATCATCTAACGTAATGCCATGGTCTGTGTGTCAAAAGATTAATGCTGAAGTTCAACCATCCACCTTGAAGATCATCCAGCTTGATCGAACTAGTGTTAAAGTTATAGGAGAATTGAGAAATGTGCTTATAAGATTGTTGTCTAACCCTAAAGTTCATCAAGTGATTGATATTATTGTTGTAGATATCCCAGAAGTTTATGGTTTTTTTTTAAGCAGATACTGGTCAGAATAGCTACACGGCTATTTTGCGATGGATTGGTCTCACTTGTGGCTGCCCGAGAATGGAAAGCCCAACAAAATCAAGGTAAATGGTGAACATTACCTAAAGTTCACAGTGACAGATTTAAATGATCCCAATGAGCCATTCACACCTTCTGCTGATTCACCCAAAATATAAGGGATGGATACCTTTTTCGACAATTTCATGGCCGAAACTTCCGCTATCACTAACCTAGAACAACAGTATGAAATTTTTACATATATGCAGCCAACAGTTTCTACCCAATGGTCACATGCGCTCGACAAAAATCAAATATGGTCTCTTTACTTTGACTGGTCAAAATCCAAGGAAGGAGCTGGTGCAGGCTACGTGATTATTGATCCAGCAGGTAACAAAACCCTGATTGCATGCAGGTTAGAGTTTGAATGTACAAACAACATAGCAGAATATGAGGCTTTATTACAAGGTCTCAGGAAAGCATTAGATATGAACGTTCAAAATTTGACTGTCTTTGGTGATTCGGAAATTGTGGTTAGACAGGTAAAAAATTCTATCCACTGTTTATCTCTGCACCTTAAAAGCTACCAATATGAGGTATGGAATTTGATGAATAAGTTTTCTGCATTTAACATAAATTCTATTCCTATATTGAATAATTCAGAAGTCGACTTGTTAGCTAATGTAGCTTCAAAACTTTTCCCTGCAGAAGGCTTATCTCCAAATGCATTCTCCGTCGAACTGTTGTTCAGACCATCCGTCCCTGACAACATCACGAATTGGAGAGTCTTCGATGATGATCAACAAATTATAAGTTTCTTGCATATGGAGCAAACTTTCTAGGGTGCAGTAATCGACGAATGTACTCATGACGAAAATCTTCGTGACTTTATGGTAATACCAGATCCAAGATCTCCTGAATCTTCATCAGACATGGTAAATTCTATCCCGAAATCTGTAGTTAGATTAATTTTTTTTTATGATCTTCATGACAAGTTCAAAAAATTAGTGAACTGTAAAACGAATAGTTCCTCTTTAATGCATGAAAAGGTAAACTTGGGAACTAAAGACAACCCACACTGCATTAATTTGGGGGCGGGATGTTCTGAACAAGAAAAAACAACGTTTATTAAATTGTTTAAGGAATTCAAAGATGTTTTTGCTTGGACGTACCACGACCTAAAAACCTTTGATCCTAACATCATACAACACGTTATTCCTATGAAACCCCAAACCCAACCTTTTCAACAAAAGTTAAGGAAAATGCATCCAAAACGCGAACCAACTGTCAAGAAGGAATTAAATAAACTCCTGAATGCTAAGATAATCTTCCCAGTTAGGCACACGCAATGGGTCTCTAATCTTGTCCCTGTCTGGAAGAAGAGTGGTGAAATCTGACTATGTCTCGATTTCTGAAATCTTAATCGAGTGTCTGATAAAGACAACTACCCTGTCCCACCTATGGAACAGATCCTTCAACAGGTATCTAGTTCTGAAATATTATCCTTATTGGATGGTTTTTCAGGGTATAACCAAGTCCTGATGTCCCCTCCAGACCAACTTAAAACCACCTTTCGCACTCCATGGGGCACCTACGCTTATAGGAAGATGCCCTTTGGACTCATAAATGCTGGTGCCACTTTCCAGAGAGCGATAGACATCACTTTTCAAGGCTTAATCAATCAATCTGTCATAGTTTACCTGGATGACGTTACTGTCTTCTCGAAAAACAAAGGAGATCATCTAGCTCATTTAAGATCCATTCTAAAACGATGTCGTAAGTACGACATTTCTTTGAATCCTAAAAAATCTATCTTTGCAGTAGAACAAAGTAAGATCTTAGGATTTATTGTATCAAGCGAAGGGATGATTATCGACCTTGAAATAACTCAAGTCATTTTGAAACTCGCCCCTCCCTCGTCAAAAAAGTCTATGCAATCTTTCTTAGGTCAGATAAACTTTGTCAGGAGATTTGTCCCCAGCTTTTCAGAAATGGTGAGACCATTACAAAACCTAATAAAAAAGGACGTACAATACCATTGGGGACCTTTAGAAAACCAGACTTTTAATTCAATAAAAAAGGCCATAATAGACGCCCCTTCTCTAATGAGCCCCGACTTTTCGCAAGACTTCACTCTCTACACATTTGCTTCTGACCGCTCTTACGCCGCTGTCCTAACTCAAAAGAACACTGAATACAATGAAGTCCCAATTGCCTTTATGAGTTCAGCCTTCAAAGGGGAAGAACTTAATTACCCAATAGTAGATCAGCAAGCCTATGCCATTTTTAAAGCAGTAAAGCACTTCCGATCTTATCTTTTGAAATCTAGGACGAAAATCATTGTCCCTTACTCGACTGTCAGAAGTTTGTTAGTACAGAAAGAATTAGGTGAAAAAAGGGCAAACTGGGTCACATCCTTGCAAGAGTATGACATATAAATCACCCCAGCACAAATAGTGAGAGGTCAAGGGTTATGCAAGTTAGTTGCTGACTCAGCTGCAGGGAAACAAGAGGAAAATGATATGTCAAATCCAGGACAACACTACCAAAATCTAATCTGCTGTGCACAAAACCCTGTTAGTCCCTGGTATGATGATATAAAATTTTGTCTTGAACATGGGTCAGCTCCCCGTCACCTAGATCCCACAAAAAGAAGAGCGCTAAGATTAAAATCTGCTTCCTTTCAACTGATTAATGGTATTCTGTTTCGTCAAAATTTTGATGGAGTACTAATGCGCTGTCTTGAGAAAGTTGAAGCAGCAAAGGTCTTATTGGAATTTCATACAGGAGAAGCTGGTGGGCATTTTGGTGGAGATACCACTGCCCATAAATTATTAAGAGCAGGTTACTATTGGCCCACACTTTTTAAAGATGCTCATGCTTTGTGTCGCAAGTGTGTAATTTGTCAGAAAGCATCCAGACGGATACAGAAACCAACCTTCCCTCTGCAACCTATTTCAGTAGACTCCCCTTTTCATCAGTGGGGTCTAGATATTATTGGTCCAATTAATCCACCATCCTCACAGCAGCATAAGTTTATCATAACAATCATGGATTACTTCACTAGGTGGTCCGAAGCTGCCCCTTTAAAAGCTATAAATACTAGTAAGGTAATATCTTTTTTGAATTCAAATATTATTACTCGTTTTGGTATCTTTGACTGCCTGGTATTTGATAACAATTCCTATTTTTCATATCTTGAGATGAGTGATTTCTCTCTAGAAAAAGGAATTAAACTAAAATATTCTGCCAGCTATTACCCTCAAGGCAATGGATTGGCAAAATCAACTAATAAAAATCTGATCAAAATTATCAAAAGAACGGTCTCCGAAAACCATAAAAATTGGCATAACGCACTGTTAAACACAATCTGGGCTGATAGAGTGACTCCAAAAATTGTTGTGGGTAACTCACCTTTCTTTCTCGTTTATGGCAGAGAGGCAATTCTGCCACCACATATCATCCTTCCCTCTCTGTAGCTATCGCCGAAAATACAAGAAGAGGGTTGTCCCCCTTTGGAGAATTGAATTAACGCTTTGTTAAAATTAGAAGAAGTGAGGTCTCAAGAGAAATAGAAATTAGATCAACATCAACTCGTTGTTAAAAGCTGGTTTGATTCCAATTCTGACTCTAACAGAAATTTTGAGGTAGGTGACCTTGTCCTAAAATGGGACAAACCGCAAGAGGGAAAAGGAGAGCATACAAAGTTTCAGAACTTGTGGCTAGGACCATTCTTGATTGCTGAGAAATTGGGTCCCAGCTCCTTCTGATTACATAATTTAGAGGGATAGCCAGACACCTATCCAGTGAATGGCCAAGCTCTAAAAAGGTATTTCACCTGATGACACTCCCATGTACACTGTGTAAATATTTTTGTTTTCCTTGCTTTTTGTTTTTTCTTTGCTGTTTTCTTTGATTCTTCCCTTATGCTTACCAATTTTTATTTTGAGACACACATACCCGCAACATGAACTGTTTCAGACAAAGAGAACATAAATATTTCCTCTCTGAAATGACTACTAAAGATTGTTAAAACATCAATTATGATATTTTTCTGAAGTTTGCATCCATGTTAAAGAAAGCTTGTTGTTTGAAAACCGTTTCTTGATTTCAATCTGTAACTGAAGCTATTCACGATCATCCATAAAAATTTCTTCTTACGCTGTCCTTGTTCCTTAAGAGAAAAACTCAGAGATGTCTCCCCGCCATCAAAAATTGGTTTATTAACAAAATATCTCTAGATCTTAATGAAGGACAGTTAAAAAAATTCCCTCAAGGTCTATAATTTATTAAAATATGTCCAAAAACCAGGATTTTCAGTGTCACCCCGCTCTATTAAATATCTTTAAAACTAAATAAATCTTCAGAGAGCCGTGGGAAGTTCTTGTAAACCTACTGGGATACTGAACAGGTCTACTGGCAGCGGGTAAATGCATGCATGATGCCAAGATAACTTCGCCGGGGTACTGAACAGGCCCGCTGGTAGCGAAGCAATGTCAGGTATACGAAAATTCTCAGATATGGAATCTTTTGACCTTAAATGTCCTTCGTTCTGATCTGGAACTTCTTGGCAGGATACAGATATCATAGTGAGTTAAATGGCATCCCTGTCGAGGCTATGGACGCCTGCTGGCAGCAGCGGCTCTGTCAACAGTATTGAAGATTGTAACTTTAACATCGTGACTCTCTTTTGTCAAGATTGTCATCAGTTTTCGTCTTTTAAAATAACAAGAAATCTAAAACTAGAATGTTTTATGATTGATAATGATGTTCAAACAGTTTCTTACTTGTTTTCGATTTGAAGTTTTTTTGATTATCCTAATCTAGACTTGTTCGTTTGGCAGAGATAATTGCTTCTACCAGTGTGTCGCCATTGTTGGCAGCAATAATATAATCTCTACTTTTACAAGCTGCCTACACAGGGTTTTTAAATTATCGTCACTCGTCACAACCTTTTTCATTAAACAACGCTTGTTACTCGTCGCTTTCTACGTGCCTGCTTTTTGATTTTGTTTTCATGACTGTAAGCATGAAAACTCATAGCTGGAATTCATGTTTGATTTCATTAAAGGGTTAATGTTCATATGGTTTATTGTCGATGCGTCGTATTTTTCTATGAACATGGTTGTTTTCATGGTTATAACCCCTTGGTCTTGAACACACCTTGGTTACATGAGTATTAAACCACCACCCATTTAGCATTCAACTAACGTTAATGGGGTTTTGATTTATAAAATATTTGATTTAATTGTTTATTTGACATATAAATTTTGTGATTAAATCGTGGATATGCATATTGTTGTTTTCAACTGTTATGATCTTTGTGCGTACCATTATGCCGAGGTGTCATTCCAAGTACAACGTGGTATTATTCTTTTTCATGGCCTCGATCTACACAACTTCTCTCACACGCATGGTAATTAACACTCCTGCCTACCATTTCGAGCTGTCTTTGCATTGCGTTGGGGAAGCTCGGGGCAATGGCTCTGTGCTTGTTCTGTCAAACCCTACCGCCGAATCCCCTGTCAATTCCTTGCTGTTAGCCATGGCTCCTGTGGTGAGGATTGAGTCCAACGGTGTCCAGACATTGTTATTGTTTGATAATGCCAGAGAATACTTAGAGAGGAATGGCTGGCATGTGTTTTTTGAAAAATTCGAGGGTTTTAATTAAACAGTTGCTCAAGAATTCGCGTTAACATTTGATGGTTGCAGAGCTAAAATAGGAGACGTCCAGCTTGAGTTAAACGAAGATTTTACTAGCCAAGCCACCAATCTACCAGCTGTGGGACAAAAGTGGTTCAAAAACTCGAAGGTTGAAGAGGTTCCCTGGTCATTTTTGTTCACCTAAAGGAGGATTACCAGCTGTGACCGAGGTATGCCTATTTCATCTCTAAAACCTAGATGGCATGATCTGTTAGCTATTGTGAAACAGTTTGTTACCTGTGAGGGGAGATATGGTTTGGTTTTCTTATATCACTTGTGGTTGCTCATGAGTTTTATCGATTTCCACTTGAACATGCCCTATTTTCTCCTTCGAAGTCTATACAAAATGGCAAAGCGTTTTAAAAGGCAGAAATCTGATTCCAGCTTGTTCCACCATTGTTTGATCAAGATTATTATTATACATCAGTTGAAATTAAACGATGATTGTTGGGATTCTTTTATGTTACAAAATGGTTTTGTTAGCAGTGAGTTAGGACCGGTTGACAAGCCTATCATCACAGAAACCCTCGTCAAGCCTACCATCTCTCCTCCTTTGCTCTTGCCCTGTGATCCTATTTCTAATGTGGAACCCTCGACCTGTCCTGACACTACCCAACCCGATACTCTACCAGATTCGTATTCCAAAGGTGGTGTTAAGTCTGTTAAAAAATCCACAAGAAAAAAATGTAAAGGCAATGTTGATATCGATTATAAGAGTAAAAGGGCCACGCGTTGGGTTTCACGATGTGCCCAAAATAAAACTAAGCCCTGTGCAGACCAAAACACAATTGTGTTAAGCGAGGATTCTGATTCAGAAATTGAATGATTCCTAACTGAAGAATATCCATATTCGTATGGACTTTGCTCTGGTAAACCCTATGATTATGTTACAAACCTTCCACCGTGTCTTAAAGACAATCTCGATTTCCATGGAATGAAAATTAGTAGTGAACCTACAGGTCAAATGGAAAATCCCCCACCTGTTAATACTATCATTGCTAATACACGGTCTATTCATCCGCAATGTAACGAATGTCGATCATGGATCGATAGGTATTACACAGACGTGCCTTTACTTCAGTCTCGGCTAAAATCCTTGGAGGAGCAAGTGAATTTGCTAACGAAAGAGAATGGTAGACTACAATATGTAGCTCAAACCAAAGATAAGTGACAAAAAACCACAGGGTTTGTTGTTTTTAAGAACATGGAAGCAGTGACTTCCATTGTAAATTCAAAGATTGCTTGATTAAGTTGAATCCCTT
This sequence comes from Picea mariana, assembly GCA_032191745.1. Taxonomy (NCBI): domain Eukaryota; kingdom Viridiplantae; phylum Streptophyta; class Pinopsida; order Pinales; family Pinaceae; genus Picea; species Picea mariana. The sequence goes on along the minus strand of JASDQU010589820.1, from coordinate 47,688 downwards.
AATCTGAGGTATGATTTTTAAAAATAAGTTTAGGATGATTTTGTCTTTTTTAAATTAGAATACATGATTTGTTTGCACAGATTACCTCTAGTCTGTTTTGATTGATTCAATAAAATACGATTCTAGTTATAAT
>JASDQU010589820.1:19542-34302 GCA_032191745.1 Picea mariana | reverse complement strand
AAGAAAAGAAACAAAAAAGGGTTTCGAAAAAGGACAGCATAACACCATCGAGGCAAAAGCAGTTACAATAAAACAAGAACAAGAAAGAATGCAGAGCCCAAAGCCAGAAGATTCCACTCAGCCTATATATGAGATGCATATTATTGTAAACGGGTTGTCTTTTTTCTTTTATGGTTCATTGATATGGTTGGTTAGATTGGCTATTGTTGAGTAGGGTTGGGTGTAGTTGAGAAAAGGTTATGTGACTGTAATTTTCATACAGTTTTGGGGAAAAGGGTAGAAATAGCTCTGTGACATGAGTCCAGAGTCATAAGCTTGTAACAAAGTATTGATTTGTATCTCTAAGATTGTATTTAAGAAGCTCTGCTCCTAATATATAAAGAAGGACCTAAATTTTTGAAATATATTGTGTCATTATGTGTTTATGCTTATGAATTGTCTCCTTACAGTACTTCTTTATGATTGATAAGATCAATATGTTGTCTTTGTGTACAAATGATTTCGCAACTTGAGTATCTTTATTTCCAGTATGAATGAGTTTAGATTTGTTCTGTAGTTATTCTATCTTGCGCAAGATCATGGTGAATCTTGAAGGTTCTGGAAACCCACCTAAGTATTCTCCTTTCCCTTCCCTATCTTTCTATCTTGGTTGCACTTTGGGTGAGACTTATTCTCTTCGGAGGAGATGAAAAATTCCATCACTCTAGACTACTCATTTCCTTTTGTTGGTAACTTGAGAAGGACCCTGGTATGATCAATTATGCACCAACACACACTATGGCGGGAAAGAGACCAAGCAGTGCTTGAGTTCACAAATATCTTCCATACCTTGCACACCAAGTTGGGTATCAAATATTATGAGTGACATATGTTTCTCAAGTATCACGACAGTCTGCATAGATACATCTAGAGCGAAATGGAATTTATGGACATCTCATCCTTGCACGGCCTACCAATATGCCATCAAAATCAAGCAGAATCTCAAACAAAAGATGTGGAAATTTGGGCCCAAGAACCCCTCATAGAAAAATCCAGGAAAGGGCGGCCCCAACCCACAAAAAAAAAGACAGAGCAAAGAAGGACCACCTCAGGACAACCAGTCCAGGCCGCAAGCAAAGAAATACATCGGAAAGACAAAGAAAGATATCGGGAAGTGGTGTGACTTCCATAAGAGCCCCTCGCATAACATTGTTTATTGCCTCTCAAAGTAGTCGTTGGTGGCTGAGGGTAAAGCCTCTGAATCAGATGTAGGCTCTAACTCTAAGTCAGAACTATAAAGGGAGAGATGAATCATTGATGCAAAAACCAGTGCTACATTTTCTACCACCAAGCTCTAGCCCGATGAACCAGAAGAGCTAGAGGAAGGCGAGCACCTTTTTCATTCACAGATGTGGGTGAAGGGTACCCCACTAGACTTCATATTTGTTAGCGGTAGCTAGAAGAACCTCATCTCGGCAGAGGTTTTCAAGAGACTCTCCCTGAATAAAATGACGCACCCACAACCCTACACCATCGAATGGCTCCACCAAGAAAGCAACATCCACGTCAGCCAACAATGTCGCATGTCATACGGCATCAAGCCCTTTAAAGAGGAGGTTTCCCATCTCAAAGTTTGTAATTTTGTTTTGCTCCAACCATATTTATGGAAATTCCATGTTGTATATGAGTCTAGGCCGCGCAGTGTTATTATTACTTTGAACAAAAATTGTACAGGATACCATAGGAAGTCCCACCTAGTTTTATTTCCTTGATATCTGTCAAGAAATGTAGGAAGGTCATCTCTCAAATGAGGAAGTTTGTCTTCTTCTTTATTCGCTCTCAGAATGAGCGAAATATCATAGCCACATCCAAGGTCTCCATGGATGACCTCTCCACACAGCAGAAGCAAGTGGATAAGGTCATGGAAGCATACTCAGATATCTTATCCTCACCTATTGGGGTACCTCTACACTGTCGGGTCAAGCAACCCACCGATCTGACCCCCAATGCATCTCTTCCCAATGGGTCATTCTACCACTGCTCTCTTTTAGAGAATGAGGAGATCAAGTGGTAGATCCAAGAACTGCTCCAAAAGGGGCACATCTGTCCCAACTCATCACCTTTTGGGAGCCCAATCGTGTTGGAATAGAGGAAAGATGAAACCTGGAAACTCTGCATTGATTATCATGCCCTGAATAAAATCACAGTCAAAAACTGGTACCTGGTTCCCCAAATCGACGACCTCCTTAATCAGCTCACGTGGGCCAAATACTTTACTAATATTGATCTGAAGTCTAGCTACCACCGGGTCCCGATAGAACATACAGATGTATGGAAGACCGCCTTCAAGTCAAAGGAAGGTCTTTTTGAATGGTTAGTCATGCCCTTTGGCTTGAAAAATGCTCCAGCCACTTTCATGAGGATGATGGACGATATCGTGTGACCATTCACCAATACTCTTGTAGTGGTGTATATGGATGGCATTCTCATTTATAGCAAGACATGGGCAGAACACTTGCAGCATATTCAACAGTTTCTACACACCCTGTGGCAACACAAGATATATGCCAACTTGGAAAAATTCTCCTTCGGCATGGATAGGGTCCATTACCTAGGCTACATAGTTGATCAACATGGTATACATGTGGATCCATCCAAGATCCAAGTCATTCATGACTGGCTAGCCCCAACCACACTCACTAAGCTTTGGAGCTTCTTGGACCTTGCCTATTTATATCGCAGGTTCGTGTAGGGATTCTCCCATATTACATGGGACCTCAACCAAGTAACCAGGGGTGGTGGTATGGAGAAATTTGTGTGGGGATAGTCCCAACAACAATAATTCGATGATTTGAAGCAGCGCTTGTGCTCATCCCCAGTACTTTCACTAACGCACCTGTAGCAGCCCTTTGAGATTGAGATAGATGCTTTAGACTATGTTGTGGGCACCGTTCTGACTCAGCATGGCCACCCCATGGCCTATCATAGTGAGACACTATCAAATGTTGTCCATAAGTACCCTACTTACGACAAAGAAATGTACTCCATTGTGTAAGCCTATCGCCAATGGAGACATTACATTCTTGGGAAGGAGATAGTCATCCACATTGATCATAAGCCATTGCAGTTCATACAGATACAAGGAAGATTGCAGAATGACCACCATCAGAAGTGGTCCACATACTTGTAGTAATTCCACCTCAACATCAATTATAAAATAGGAAGCACCAACCGCATCACTAATTTCCTCAAAACATCGCCAGTCGCGACACTCACCATGGTGTTATAATATTGCAACCATGAGACCTCTGGATGGCCCCAACTCTATGAGATAGACTCGGACTTCAGCACCACCTACAAAATGTTGGGAGAAAAAACAATTGTCACTAATTTCCATCTTCAGTATGGGTTGTTGTGGCGTCTGGTCCATATCTACGTTCCATCAAGTGAGTGATCAAATTTTATATGGGAAGCCCACTACAATCAGGTGACAGAAAACTTCAGCATCGAAAAGACAACGAAAATGTTGCCAAAACATTTCTACTAGATGAAACTTCGACAAGAGGTCAGCAACTATATCAGGTCTTGTACTATCTGCACTATTGCCAAACCGACCACTAATAAACAGGGCCTGTACACCCCTCTGCCTACTCTTGACAGTCCATTAGAATCCATCTCCATGGACTACATGTCGGGCCTCCCGTCCACCAAGCAGGGAAATGACTGTGTTTTTGTGGTTGTTGAAATCTTTTCTAAGATGGCGATTCTAGATGCCTACAAGAATAGCATAACAGTAGAGGCCATTGCCAAGCTCTTCTTTGAATGATTCTGGGTACATTTTGGAATGCCACAAACCATTGTTTCAGATCGGGAAATTCAATTTCTCAGCACATTCTGGTCAAGCCTCTGGTGATTATTGGACACCAAGCTCAAAAAATCCACGGCCTTCCACCCCAGACAGATGGCAAAACCGAGGTCATAAATCGAATGATCGTGCATATCTTGCACATTTATAATTCCAAGAACCCTTTCACATGGGATGAGAGTCTTCCCTATGTCCAGCATAGCTACAACTAAGCCTTGCATAGCTCAACTAGCCACAACCCCTTTCAGGTGGGGTTAGGATTCCAACCATTGGGTCCCATAGATGTTGCACTAACCCTTGCGGTCACCTCAACTAACTCATCTCCTGCTCCAATTAAAGCTCACAAAGCCACTCGGTTCACTGAGCGGATCCAGCACATCTGTCAGCAGGTTCAGGATATCCTATCGAAGTCCAATGACAAGTACAAGTAGCTCCATGATCAACATTGAGTTCCACATATGTTTCAAGTGGGCGACAATGTTTGGTTGCATTTGTAGAAACAAATCCTTACCAGACCCCCATCAAAAGCTTCTCCCACTCTGTTATGGGTCGTACACCATCACCAAGGCTGTGAGTGATAATTCTTTTGAGCTCAACATTCCTCCTTTCTTTGGCCTACACCCAGTGTTCAATGTGGATCTCCTTCAACCTTATTTGTTAGAGACCTAACCCCTCACATAGGTAGAATAATAATTTTCCATGTAATAAAGGTCAATATTAATAAGGCATAGCAATAAGGAGAAATGAGTCAAATGTAAGAAGACCTAATAGAAGCCTCTGTTTCTAGAAGGATTTTCCTCTAGATTGTTCTTTTGGATAGACATATTTAGTATAAATAGGAGTAGAGGGTATGAGAAGTTTTGTCTTGGATATTATTGTAATAGAGCTCTGCTCTGCTGGAGGTTTCCCCCTTGAAGAGGCAAGTGAACATTGCTCTCAGTAATCAAAGTGCTCTCTATGGTGTTATTCTAGAATTATTCTAGTATTACTGTGGTGTTTTTATGGTTATATCATTGTTTATCTGCCATTTCTAGCTAATTATTTTTGTTCTTCATACTATTTTGTATCTAGAATATTACAAGTGGTATCAGAGAACCTTCCTCGGTAGAAAATTGTGGGTTAATTTTTTTTCAGGGTAGAGACATATTCCAACATCTTAAAGTTACAGAGATTTGTCGTTACGCACATAAACCTGCGATCATGGATTCATATATGCAGGAAATAAAAATGGTACTTAAGCACACATATGTTGGCCACCCTTGTAACCCCTGTTGGTACCCCTTCGAGTGGTAGTGCATCAGACAACACCTATATACAGATCAGCCAATATCTCCCGAAGCCCTCCATAGATAAACCAATCGACCGCCTGACTGCTATAGTGCCACCAAGAATAGCAATCGGGAAGATAATCTCTAGTACCTGGGTAGTTGGGTAGTATGAAGAACAGCATGGTCTAGCCTCCTTAGTTGGTGCCCTGAGATATTGGATTGACTACTACTATTGGACCTCATACGTATATCAGAGAACTATAACACAGAGCAAACCCTTGAATACTCTAACCCTTGGTGTTAGCACTGATATTCACCCTCATATTGTGAGAGGATAATCCCAGTACCCATCAAGTTATATGTCACTATGAATTGAGTTTAAAGAGGTCAAATGGATAAGACTCAAGACAATAACATTTTAACTCAGAAAACTGGACTAGCACGCACAGGAAATTGAGGTCTTGATCAACTTCAGTCAGTAAGTTGTAGTAAAGGTGAGTAGAAGGAAGACTTATGTGTGGAAAGTGTAGAGGTATGCTATGGACACCAGATCTTCAAGAAGCCTAAGGAGGAAGAACTTCAAACATAAGATCCTCTTAGATTCAAAGTTTCAAGAAACTGAAGAACACCATAACAGCACTGTAATCAAACATCCATCACAATATAGCTATAACAATCCATGTGAATCCTTCAATCATGGACACTTCAGTATCAGAGGCAAATAACATGAAGAAGAAAGTTGACTTATATTAAACAAGAAGTCTCAAATCATGTACATAACTGGAGAACCAGTGTGCTTTATCGAAACATTACAATTCAAGAGCCTTGCTCAACCATCAACCTTAACAAAATATCAAAACTTCACACTTATACTTGGATTGACTATAACCACCAGAAGAGCGATCAAGTCATGCATTCAAGGCTTGACTTCTGCATCATCTTTGCAGACTGAGCATGCAGTATTCTGTCAGATGCGAGCTCTTTCATCTGAACCTTCTCGGTCAAACTGCGCATGCAGTTCTATGTCGAACGCAAGCTCAGATCTGCCAGTCCTTTCTAGCTTTCCATTTATGTGTTAAGATGAGGTTCCAACCACCTCCCTCTCTTTAATTAACTACCTTCATCAGGATCAGGACGGGCAGATTCAACGCGGCACCTTGAAAACGTGTTGGCCTCACTTTGATCTTTGCCACCTGCGTTTTCTGGACCTTTGCAGAGCGAGCTAGAAGGCAGACGTGGAGGAGGACGATGGTGACTGGGTGGGGTGCTTGGTGCAAAATCATAGGCTGAAACAAGTGAGCAAAGGCCATGTGGAAGGACGTGGCTGGAGAGTGGTGACCACGACTACATGAGCGCGAGTACTCGAGGGATGAGGTGTAAAGGTGCAAGGGCGATGTGGCAAGGGGAGAGGATGTGGTGGCAAAGTGGAGTAGTAGGTCAATGGGTACACGACAATAGTAGAGATGATATGGAGTGTGAGTGGAGAACAGATGTTGGGAGGTGAGAGGGGGAGAAATGATAGTGTGGAAAGGATAGGCGTGTGGTCGGGCAAGTGGAGGACATGTGTCAGCGGGAATGTGGGTGCTATAGAAAGGCGGTCTGGCGGTTAGCTTGGAGGGGGGGTAGGTGGTAAGTGGTAAAGCATGGGATGGGGTAGGTGGTAAGTGGTAAATCACGGGGGGGGGTCCAAGTTGCTATGGAGGCGACATTGATAGTGGGGGGCCCGCGCTAGAAAACCACCAACTCAGACCCCCCCCATTAAAGGTAGAAAGGTTGGGGGGGTCTGATCTTGGATGCAGATCGTATATCTGAGCATGTCATGCTTAGCTGCTGAGATCTGGGCACTCCTTATCAAAACATGCCAAGGCCATCAAATCACTAAAAAAATTGGATAAAAGAATAATCTGGGTCGCGCTAGGACCCCTTTTCTTGATTCTTTCACCAAGGGGTTATTTCCTAAGGAAAAACCACACTTATTAACAACTTGTGCTAACATAGGCTCCATGGGGGATAGAGACCTCCCTGCGAGGCTCTAAGAACTCAAGTAGCTTCAGTGCCTTATCTTAGGGCTATGGGGTCAGCTATCAAAACAAAAAGAAGAATGATATTTACAATGGCATGAAAAATCCACTCATGGCTCAAGAAAATAATATTTTCAAAAAAATGCCCATTTATAGGGCCACCAAAAACTTCAGCATCCTCCAAATTCTGCAACCTATAAGTAATATTTGAAAATACTTCAAAGATTTTGAATGGCCCAATCCACGAGGCTTCGAATTTACCGTGCTTGCCTTTGTCCTGCTTGGGTGCATCCCATTTGAGTACTAAATCTCCCAGTTGGAAATCCTCTTCACTTACCTTCCTGTCAAAGGCTTGCTTGATCTTCTGTTGATGGTCATGTGCTTTGTCCAGTAACTGTTCCCTAGTCTTTTGCACTTCTACCAACTGTTGTATTCTTCTGATCATATCATCAGGTTCTCCTTGGCATTCTTGGAAGAACTTTTCCTCAGGAAAGGCAAGATGAGAAGGAAAGATAGCCTCAACTCCATACACAAGTAGAAAATGAGAGACACCAAGAGACCTCTTTGTTGTCACTCTATCAGCCCACAAAGAAAATTTGAGTTTTGAATCTCATGATTTCTTGTTGTCCTCTAAGAATCTCTTGATGATATTTACAAGGCTTTTGTTAGAGGATTCTTCCAATCCATTCCCTTGGAGGTAGTAAGGAGTAGAGTGATTCAATGCAATTTTGAACTTTTCACAAAACTGAATCAATGGTTCAGCCTTGAAAGATGAAGCATTATCAATGACAATTATGTTCAGACAACCAAATATTGCCATAATATCCTCAAGAAAACCAATTATTACCTTGTGGCAAGAACTCCTTGTGGGGATGGCTTCTATCCACTTGGTAAAGTAATTTGTGGCAGTCAAGATCCACCTATGTTGACCACTTGAAGAAGGATGAATTTCCCCAATAAAATCTAGGCCCCACTACTAAAAGGGTCCTGAATATACCATGGGCTTCAATGGAAAATACTTGAGTTGTTGCTTTCTAGAGAATTTATGACACTTAACACAAGCCCTAATCTTTGCACGAACATCGGTGAATAAACTAGGCCATAAATATCCATCCTTGTGAATCTTATAGGTTGTGGTTCTCCAGAAGTGATGCCCCCCACATAAACTGTCATGAAAATTGGACATAATCTTTTGGGCCTCCTATGGGTCTAAACATCTCAAAAGCACTCCCAGAGCGTCTTTCCAATACAAGACTTGATCAATAAGATAGTATTTAATTGATTTGAGCTTTAAATCCCTTACCGTGTTCTTGTCCATACCATCAGGAGGTCGCAGCTTTTGTAGAAAAAATATAATGTCCTTGTGCCAGGTACATTCTGCCAATGGAGGGTTGAGTTGAGGACCTATATCAGACAACTCAGTTTGTTGATTTTCTAAGAAAGTGAATTAACCCCCAAATATTTGCAATTAGATTCAACCAGCAGCCTAGCTAAACCTTGTCCTTTAACCAATTTGGTGGGATTTTTTTCAAGATCAAATTCAAGGATTTTGGCAATCCACTTGCTCCTTCTTCCGTCTATGTTAGGCTGGATGAGAATCTCCTTCACAAAAGCTGAAGGGACATATGCAATGACTCTTGAATGCAGAACATAGACCCTGAAACCTTTGATGGCTTTAACCAAAGCATAGGCTTGTTTTTCCATGATGTCATATTTTATTTCAGCATCTCTCAAGGCCCTACTAAAAAAGGAAATGGGTTGCTCTAACCCTTCAGCATTCTTCTGTAATAAAACAACTACTACCGTGTCAGATAAAGCAAAGGAAAAAATGAGAAAATCCTTGGAGTAGTCTGGGATGATGAGCATAGGTGCTTCAGTCAACGCCCTCTTGATTTGGTTGAAAGAATCTTTGGACTCAACAGTCCATTTCACTTCATTCCCCTTCCTGAGCATGGTTGTAATGTATTTAACCAATTCAACAAAATTTGAAACAAACCTTCTCAAAAAATTGTTTTTTCCCAAAAAAGACTGAACTTCTTTCTTGCATCTAGGGAGGGACAAGGTTTGGATAGCTTTTACCCTACTTGAATCAATCCTTACCCCCTCAGCTGACACTATGTGCCCCAACAATTTTCCCTCCTTCATGGAAAACAATGACTTTTTGGAATTTAAAGAGAGACCAAATTTTTTGCATTTCAAGAAGACCCTTTTCAAATGATCACAATGCTCTTTATCATATTGTGAGAACATTGTTATTTCATCCAAATAGATGACTACAAACTTTTCCTTCTCTCCAATAAAGGCTATGTCCATGGCTCGTTGAAAGTTCACCCCTGCGTTCATCAATCCGAAGTCCATCTTAGCATACATGAATGTACCCCAAGGAGTAGTGAAGGTTGTCTTCTCTCTGTCTTCAGGAAAGACAAAGATATGATTGTAGCCCAAAAAGCCATCAATCATGGGCATCCTAGATGCACCTTTCACCCTCTGTAATATGTGCTCCATCTTTGGCAAGGGGAAATTATCCTTCTTAGAGATTTTGTTCAGGTTCCAAAAATCGACACAAAGTTTGATTTCTTCATTCTTCTTTCTCACTAGAACCAAGTTGGCCACCCATTAATAATACCTCAAAGGAATGATAATCTGGGCATCCAAAAACTTTTTTATCTCTTTCTCCATAATAGGCAGCAGCATAAAATTTATTTTTCTCAATTTCTACCTAAATGGTTTGGCCTCTTCCTTCAATTGGATCTTATGTTCAATGACACTTGTGTCATATGTTCTGATATCTTCATATGTCTAGGAAAACACATTATCAAAATCTTTTAACAGTTCATCATATTCATCCCTTTGTTCCCTTGACAAGTTGCTTGACATTTTGACAAATTTTGGATCCTTCTCTGTACAAATATTGCACTCAGTTACGTCAGCATCATCAGTTGAACCTTTAACCTTCACTGCCATGTCATTCATGTCAAATAGTCTTTCCAAAGGAACTAGTCCATTTGGAATATGATTACTAGGCAACTGAACAATATGATGATTAGCAACTTTGTTTAGGAAAACATCAGCATGAGGATTACTTCAAGAATCATGATCTTGATCAATATGTAATGAAGAAAACTCATCAACAGTCTCAATGAATCTTTTGATCTCATGATCATCCTCAAACACTTTCCAATTCTTGACATTGTCAAGTGTAGAGGGTCTATATTTCACTTCTACATTATACTTGAGTTTAGGTGGCAAAGGGACTTTGAAATTACTTGTTGAAACAGCCAGAGAATCATCCATGGCATTCTCTTCTTGTAATAAATGAAATGTTGAAAGCTAAGAAAAAACTGTGAACTAGGTCCCACACTTCATTTCTATAATTTCTTAGCCTAGGTTGCTTAGCTTGATAAAGATTTTTTATCTGATTGACAATTAATTCAGCATCCCCAAACACTGATATCTCTTCAATCCCTGTGTCTTTTGCAGCCCTCAAACCTAAAACCAGAGCTTCATACTCTGCCACATTATTGGTAGTTTCAAATTCTAACTTGTAGAAGAAAGATCTAGCCTCTTGAGTAGGTGAAACAAAGACCACTCTAGCACCAACGCCTTCCCTAGAAGAGGCTCTGTCAAAGAACATCTTCCAAATAAAAGTGATTGGAGGAGAATCTTCACAAAAAGTAATGGACTATTTTCTAATTTCAAGAGGAGGTTCAGGAGCATTAGTGAGCTATAATAAACTGGATCCCAAATCAGCATCAAGTGAAAAAATATGATGGTTGGTGGGGTTTTCTTCGTCACTAATAATGTAGGCCAACTAAGCTTCCCTGTAAATTCTTCTATGCTCCCCCCCAAACATAGGAATGGTAGCATATGTGAGGTCCATTTGCAAGTTTCCCCCAAGTCTTTTTATCCAAGGTCTTGACCAGAGCATGCCAAACTTGGGGGGAACATTAGCCACCATGATATCAATGACCACACTTTTCATGGGTAACTGAAACAAGGTCACAACCAGATCTTTGATGACCCCAAGACACTTCACTTTCCTAGATTCAAAAGAATATAAGTCATGGTAAGTCTTTGTGATTTATAATCCAAGTTCATCCATGACAGTTTTAGGCATGAGATTATGAGATGCCCCTGAGTCCATCAAATAGTTATGCAGTGACTTATCATGTATGTTCAGTGATGTATAGAAGGGAGGGGATGAATCATCTCTATCTTCTATCAAAAGACCTAAGATGACTTTTGGCTTTTCATCTTGAAGATTTACTGAATCAATGGCATTCAAGGAGGGTTCGGGCTGCAACATTTTGGAAAGATACTTTTTAAATTCTACATTTTTTATCAACTCCAAAAAAGGTACAGGGATCCTAATCTTTTGAATCTCATGCTCGAATCTAAAATAGGAAGTAAGTTTCAAAATCTCCTTCGCTTCTGGGACATGGATTTTGGCCACTAGTGGGGGGTTCTGTGCCTTATTATTTTTGTTGTCTGTTACATATTTAGTAGGCTTCTCTGCTCTTGTAGGTTGATCATAAATGTCAGACCCCCCTTATTTATTTTTGGACCTGAGGTTGTATGTATTTGGACTGCTACTGGTCTTCTCCCCTTTACTCAGCTCATTTAGTTAGTTGTCCATGAGAGACTCCTCATATGCAAATTGGGTTAAATGGGGAAATGAGGAGGTGTCTCCAAGAAAATGGATTTCAGGATCAACGTCTTCTTCCTCTCCTTCTTCATCAATAACAAGGTTATTTTGGAGAGGGGTTTGGATTTTTTTGATCATCCCTATCCTTGTTTCTCTGATATTTTTGGATAATCTGAGGGGCGGTATTTGGTCTTTTGAAGTTACCCCTATTTTAAACATTAGGGGGATTTCTATAGCTCTGCTTTCCTTCCAGTTTCAACCTTTCCACCTTAGTAGAAAGTGACTTTACCAACTTGTTCAATTTTTCTACTTGAGGGTGGGCCGCTGAGGAACTAGAGGTTGAAGCTTCAAACCTCCCCTTTCCTCTGTCTCTATTAGCCTTACTCCTAAGCTTTTCAACTGCCAATATATTGGACTCCACTTCCAGGGCCGCATATTTCATATGAGGCAAGGAAGTAGCTCTTCTTTCTCTTAAAAGGAGGCAGAAATCAGGGTCGAAAGCACTAGCATAAGTAATTTTGGGATAGGTTTATGTAGGTTTAATCTCAACAGGAATCTTATTATACATTTTATTAAACCTCTTTGAAAAGTCAGAAAAAGATTCCCCTTCTCCTTTCTTAAGTGATCCAAACTCTGTAATATAGTAAAGGAAATCTTTTTTACCCCCCCAATGTCTTAAGAATGCATAATCTAGGGCTTCAATCCCATCAATAGATCTAGGAGCCAAGGCCCTAAACCATTTCCTAGCCTCTCCATCAAGGCTATGAACTAAAATTCTCATCCATACATCTTCATTCACAATGACATAATTGTTTGCATAACTATAAAAGGCTACAAGGTGCTCTTCTACAGTTATGTCTCCCTTTCCCGTGAACTTAGGCAACTGCTTAAGGTAGCCACCTGCTAGGAGAGCATTCAGAGGCTAAGGCAGGACAAGAGGGGCGTATCTAACACCCACTATGGCATCCATTTTGTTTCTGGGAGGATTAGCACATGCCATTGGGATGTGAACTAGAGGAGAACTAGGAGGAGATGGAGTTTGAACAGGGGATACTGGAATTGTGTTTCTGGGTGAAAAGGAAAACAGCTGAGGGTTGGGGGAAAAAGTTACAGGGATCGAGGGAATAGAGGTTTCTTCCTATGTGAATATAGCAACTCTAATAGGAGGAGTGGTAAATCCTGGAGTAGGAAAATCTTATAAGGTCCTGGGTTTAAACCACTGTACAAATTGAGGGGAAACAGGGGTGTCAAAGATTTCTCCTTCTAAATCGAGACTAGGAGAGGAGAAATTAACAGGAAAACTCCCAAAATTTAAAGTTCTTGAAACTCTAGCAGATGGTATAACAGGAGAGTTAGAAGTAGCTACTAGAGTTTGTAAAGAGGGATTAAAAAAATTACCAGGATCACCTGGTACAGCAGTTGAAGTACCTTCTTGAGAGGTCTTTCCTTTTCTGATAATTTTCTCTGGTTCAGCTTCAGGCGTTGCTAGAGATAGTTGTGGAGTGGATCTCGTGTGTCTTCCTTTCAAATCCACAACTGAAACAATGGAGTCGAAACAGTGGATTCGCCAAGTGCAAGTTGCAATATTCAATGGTACTGATATCTGATGCACCTTCAGAATCAGAATCTGTTTATCGTTCTATCCCAGGGAAATGTCTTCAATTTGTTCCCCGGTAGTGGCACCAAGAATGTTAACACTAAGAGCCACCCTCAAATTGTGAGAGGATAAGCCCAGTACCCATCAAGTTATATGTCACTATGAATTGAGTTTAAAGAGGTCAAATGGATAATACTCAAGACAATATTGTTTTAACTCAGAAAACTGGACTAGCACGCACAGGCAATTGAGGTCTTGATCAACTTCAGTCAGTAAGTTGTAGTAAAGGTGAGTAGGAGGAAGAATTTGGTGAGGAAAGTGTAGAGGTCTGCTATGGCCATCAAGTCTTCAAGCAGCCTATGGAGGAAAAAATTCAAACACAAGATCCTCTTAGATTCAAAGTTTCAAGAAACTGAAGAACACCATAACAGCACTGTAGTCAAACATCCATCACAATACAGATATAACAATCCATGTGAATCCTTCAATCATGGAAACTTTAGTATTAGAGGCAAATAAGATAAAGAAGAAAGCTAACTTATATTAAACAAGAAGTCTCAAATCTTGTACATAACTGGAGAACCAGTGTGCTTCATCAAAAAATTACAATGCGGGAGCCTTGCTCAACCATCCACCTTAGAAAAATATCAAAAATACATATTTATACTCAAAAGTGACTACAACCACCAGAGGGGTAATCGAGTCATCGCATTCAAGGCTTTACATCCGTACTTTCTTTGCATACTGTGCATGCAGTCTTCTATCAAACGTGAGCTCTTTCATCTGGACCTTCTCTGTCAGACTGTGCATGTAGTTTTCTGTCGGATGCGAACTCAGATCTTCCAGTCCTTTCTGGATTTCCATTTATGGGGGGAGATGATGTCACAACCACCTCCATCTCTTTCATTAACTACCTTCATCGGGATCAGGATGGGCAGAGTCAATGAGGCACCTTCAAAATGTGTTGGCCTCACTCTGATCCTTTCCACCTACGTTTGTTGGACCTTTGCAGAGAGAACTGGTAGGTGGATGTGGAGGAGGATGATGGTGAGTGGGAGAGGTGCTTGGCGCAAACTTGTAGGCTGCAACAAGTAAGAAATGGCCATGTGGAAGGAAGCATATGGAGAGCGGTCACTGGGACTGCATGACCATGAGTACTCAGGAGATGAGGTGTAAAGGAACAAGGGTGATGTGGCAAGGGGAGAGGATGCGGTGGCAGAGAAGAGTGGTAGGTTGGGGGGTACACGAAAATAGTAGAGGTGACATGGAGTGTGAGTAGAGGATAGATGTCAGGAGGTGAGAAGGGGAGAAATGACAGCGGGGAAGGGACAAGCATGTGGTCGGGCGAGTGGAGGACAGGTGTCAGTGGGACCGCGGGTGGTATG
>JASDQU010589820.1:7893-18030 GCA_032191745.1 Picea mariana | reverse complement strand
AGTCAAATGTAAGAAGACCTAATAGAAGCCTCTGTTTCTAGAAGGATTTTCCTCTAGATTGTTCTTTTGGATAGACATATTTAGTATAAATAGGAGTAGAGGGTATGAGAAGTTTTGTCTTGGATATTATTGTAATAGAGCTCTGCTCTGCTGGAGGTTTCCCCCTTGAAGAGGCAAGTGAACATTGCTCTCAGTAATCAAAGTGCTCTCTATGGTGTTATTCTAGAATTATTCTAGTATTACTGTGGTGTTTTTATGGTTATATCATTGTTTATCTGCCATTTCTAGCTAATTATTTTTGTTCTTCATACTATTTTGTATCTAGAATATTACAAGTGGTATCAGAGAACCTTCCTCGGTAGAAAATTGTGGGTTAATTTTTTTTCAGGGTAGAGACATATTCCAACATCTTAAAGTTACAGAGATTTGTCGTTACGCACATAAACCTGCGATCATGGATTCATATATGCAGGAAATAAAAATGGTACTTAAGCACACATATGTTGGCCACCCTTGTAACCCCTGTTGGTACCCCTTCGAGTGGTAGTGCATCAGACAACACCTATATACAGATCAGCCAATATCTCCCGAAGCCCTCCATAGATAAACCAATCGACCGCCTGACTGCTATAGTGCCACCAAGAATAGCAATCGGGAAGATAATCTCTAGTACCTGGGTAGTTGGGTAGTATGAAGAACAGCATGGTCTAGCCTCCTTAGTTGGTGCCCTGAGATATTGGATTGACTACTACTATTGGACCTCATACGTATATCAGAGAACTATAACACAGAGCAAACCCTTGAATACTCTAACCCTTGGTGTTAGCACTGATATTCACCCTCATATTGTGAGAGGATAATCCCAGTACCCATCAAGTTATATGTCACTATGAATTGAGTTTAAAGAGGTCAAATGGATAAGACTCAAGACAATAACATTTTAACTCAGAAAACTGGACTAGCACGCACAGGAAATTGAGGTCTTGATCAACTTCAGTCAGTAAGTTGTAGTAAAGGTGAGTAGAAGGAAGACTTATGTGTGGAAAGTGTAGAGGTATGCTATGGACACCAGATCTTCAAGAAGCCTAAGGAGGAAGAACTTCAAACATAAGATCCTCTTAGATTCAAAGTTTCAAGAAACTGAAGAACACCATAACAGCACTGTAATCAAACATCCATCACAATATAGCTATAACAATCCATGTGAATCCTTCAATCATGGACACTTCAGTATCAGAGGCAAATAACATGAAGAAGAAAGTTGACTTATATTAAACAAGAAGTCTCAAATCATGTACATAACCGGAGAAGCAGTGTGCTTCATCGAAACATTACAATGCAGGAGCCTTGCTCAACCATCAACCTTAACAAAATATCAAAACTTCACACTTATACTTGGATTGACTATAACCACCAGAAGAGCGATCAAGTCATGCATTCAAGGCTTGACTTATGCATCATCTTTGCAGACTGAGCATGCAGTATTCTGTCGGATGCGAGCTCTTTCATCTGAACCTTCTCAGTCAAACTGCGCATGCAGTTCTATGTCAAACGCAAGCTCAGATCTGCCAGTCCTTTCTAGCTTTCCATTTATGTGTTAAGACAAGGTTCCAACCACCTCCCTCTCTTTAATTAACTACCTTCATCAGGATCAGGACGGGCAGAGTCAACGCGGCACCTTGAAAACGTGTTGGCCTCACTTTGATATTTGCCACCTGCATTTTCTGGACCTTTGCAGAGCGAACTAGAAGGCAGACGTGGAGGAGGATGATGGTGACTGGGTGGGGTGCTTGGTGCAAACTCACAGGCTAAAAAAAGTGAGCAAAGGCCATGTGGAAGGACGTGGCTGGAGAGTGGTGACCAGGACTGCGTGAGCGCGAGTACTTGGGGGATGAGGTGTAAAGGTGCAAGGGCGATGTGGCAAGGGGAGAGGATGTGGTGGCAAAGTGGAGTAGTAGGTCAATGGGTACACGACAATAGTAGAGATGATATGGAGTATGAGTGGAGGACAGATGTTGGGAGGTGAGAGGGGGAGAAATGATAGCGTGGAAAGGATAGGCATGTGGTCGGGCGAGTGGAGGACATGTGTCAACGGGAATGCGGGTGCTATGGAAAGGCGGTCTGGCGGTTAGCTTGGAGGGGGGGGTAAGTGGTAAGTGGTAAAGCACGAGGGGGGTCCAAGTTGCTATGGAGACGACATGATAGTTGGGGGCCCGCGCTAGAAAACCACCAACTCAGACCCCCCCCCATTAAAGGTAGAAAGGTTGGGGGGGTCTGATCTTGGATGCAGACCGTAGATCTGAGCATGCCATGCTTAGCTACTGAGATCTGTGCACTCCTTATCACAACATGCCAAGGCCATCAAATCACCAAAAAAAATGGATAAAAGAATAATCTGGGTCGCGCTAGGACCCCTTTTCTTGATTCTTTCACCAAGGGGTTATTTCCTAAGGAAAAACCACACTTATCAACAACTTGTGCTAACATAGGATCCATGGGGGATAGAGACCTCCCTGCGAGGCTCTAAGAACTCCAGTAGCTTCAGTGCCTTATCTTAGGGCTATGGAGTCAGCTATCAAAACAAAAAGAATAATGATATTTACAATGGCATGAAAAAGCCACTCTTGGCTCAAGCAAAGAATATTTTCATAAAAATGCCCATTTATAGGGCCACCAAAAACTTCAGCATCCTCCAAATTTTGCAACCTATAAGTATTATTTGAAAATACTTCAAAGATTTTGAATGGCCGAATCCACGAGGCTTCGAATTTACCGTGCTTGCCTTTGTTCTGCTTGGGTGCATCCCATTTGAGTACTAAATCTCCCAGTTGGAAATCCTCTTCACTTACCTTCCTGTCAAAGGCTTGCTTGATCTTCTATTGATGGTCATGTGCTTTGTCTAGTAACTATTCCCTAGCCTTTTGCACTTCTACCAACTGTTGTATTCTTCTGATCATATCATCAGGTTCTCCTTGGCATTCTTGGAAGAAATTTTCCACGGGAAAGGCAAGATGAGAAGGAAAGATAGCCTCAACTCCATACACAAGCAGAAAATGAGAGACACCAAGAGACCTCTTTGTTGTCACTCTATCAGCCCACAAAGAAAATTTGAGTTTTGAATCCCATGCTTTCTTGTTGTCCTCTAAGAATCTCTTGATGATATTTACAAGGCTTTTGTTAGAGGATTCTTCCAATCCATTCCCTTGGAGGTAGTAAGGAGTAGAGTGATTCAATGCAATTTTGAACTTTTCACAAAACTGAATCAATGGTTCAGCCTTGAAAGATGCAGCATTATCAGTGACAATTATGTTCAGACAACCAAATATTGCCATAATATCCTCAAGAAAACCAATGATTACCTTGTGGCAAGAACTCCTTGTGGGGATGGCTTCTATCCACTTGGTAAAGTAATTTGTGGCAGTCAAGATCCACCTATGTTGACCACTTGAAGAAGGATGAATTTCCCCAATAAAATCTAGGCCCCACTACTAAAAGGGTCTTGAATATACCACGGGCTTTAATGGAAAATACTTGAGTTGTTGCTTTCTAGAGAATTTATGACACTTAACACAAGCCCTAATCTTTGCACGAACATCAGTGAATAAACTAGGCCATAAATATCCATCCTTGTGAATCTTATAGGTTGTGGTTCTCCAGAAGTGATGCCCCCCACATAAACTGTCATGAAAATCAGACATAATCTTTTGGGCCTCCTATGGGTCTAAACATCTCAAAAGCACTCCCAGAGTGTCTTTCCAATACAAGACTTGATCAATAAGATAGTATTTAATTGATTTGAGATTTAAATCCCTTACCGTGTTCTTGTCCATACCATCAGAAGGTCGCAGCTTTTGTAGAAAAAATATAATGTCTTTGTGCCAGGTACATTCTGCCAATGGAGGGTTGAGTTGAGGACCTATATCAGACAACTCAGTTTGTTGATTTTCTAAGAAAGTGAATTAACCCCCAAATATTTGCAATTAGATTCAGCCAGCAACTTAGCTAAACCTTGGCCTTTAACCAATTTGGTGGGCTTTATTTCAAGATCAAATTCAAGGATTTTGGCAATCCATTTTCTCCTTCTTCTGTCTATGTCAGGCTGGATGAGAATCTCCTTCACAAAAGCTGAAGGGTCATATGCAATGACTCTTGAATGCAGAACATAGACCCTGAAACCTTTGATGGCTTTAACCAAATCATAGGCTTGTCTTTCCATGATGTCATATTTTATTTCAGCATCTCTCAAGGCCCTACTAAAAAAGGAAATGGGCTGCTCTAACCCTTCAGCATTCTTTTGTAATAAAACAACTACTACCATGTCAGATGAAGCAAAGGAAAAAATGAGAAAATCCTTGGAGTAGTCTGGGATGATGAGCATAGGTGCTTCAGTCAACGCCCTCTTGATTTGGTTGAAAGAATCTCTAGACTCAGCAGTCCATTTCACTTCATTCCCCTTCCTGAGCATGGTTGTAATGTATTTAACCAAATCAACAAAATTTGAAACAAACCTTCTCAAAAAATTGTTTTTTCCCAAAAAAGACTGAACTTATTTCTTGGATCTAGGGAGTGACAAGGTTTGGATAGCTTGTACCCTGCTTGAATCAATCCTTACCCCCTCAGTTGACACTATGTGCCCCAACAATTTTCCCTCCTTCATGGAAAACAGTGACTTTTTGGAATTTAAAGAGAGACCAAATTTTTTGCATTTCAAGAAGACCCTTTTCAAATGATCACAATGCTCTTTATCATATTGTGAGAACATTGTTATTTCATCCAAATAGATGACTACAAACTTTTCCTTCTCTCCAATAAAGGCTATGTCCATGGCTCGTTGAAATTTCACCCCTACATTCATCAATCCGAAGTCCATCTTAGCATACATGAATGTACCCCAAGGAGTAGTGAAGGTTGTCTTCTCTCTGTCTTCAGGCAAGACAAAGATCTGATTGTAGCCCAAAAAGCCATCAATCATGGGCATCCTAGATGCACCTGTCACCCTCTGTAATATGTGCTCCATCTTTGGCAAGGGGAAATTATCCTTCTTAGAGCTTTTTTTCAGGTTCCGAAAATTGACACAAAGTCTGATTTCTTCATTCTTCTTTCTCACTAGAACCAAGTTGGCCACCCATTAATAATACCTCAAAGGAATGATAATCTGAGCATCCAAAAACTTTTTTATCTCTTTCTCCATAATAGGCAGCAGCATAAAATTTATTTTTCTCAATTTCTACCTAAATGGTTTAGCCTCTTCCTTCAATTGGATCTTATGTTCAATGACACTTGTGTCGTATGTTCTGAGATCTTCATATGTCTAGGAAAACACATTATCAAACTCTTTTAATAGTTCAGCATATTCATCCCTTTGTTCCCTTGACAATTTGACAAATTTTGGATCCTTCTCTGTACAAATATTGCACTGAGTTACGTCAGCATCATCAGTTGAACCTTTAACCTTCACTGCCATGTCATTCATGTCAAATAGTCTTTCCAAAGGAACTAGTCCATTCGGAATATGATTACTAGGCAACTGAACAATATGATGATTAGCAACTTTGTTTAGGAAAACATCAGCATGAGGATTACTTCAAGAATCATGATCTTGATCAATATGTAATGAAGAAAACTCATCAACAATCTCAATGAATCTTTTGATCTCATGATCATCCTCAAACACTTTCCAATTCTTGACATTGTCAAGTGTAGAGGGTCCATATTTCACTTCTACATTTTAGGTGGCAAAGGGACTCTGAAATTACTTGTTGAAACAGCCAGAGAATCATCCATGGCATTCTCTTCTCTTGGAATAAATGAAATGTTGAAAGCTAAGAAAAAACTGTGAACTAGGTCCCACACTTCATTTCTATAATTTCTTAGCCTAGGTTGCTTAGCTTGATAAAGATTTTTTATCCGATTGACAATTAATTCAGCATCCCCAAACACTGATATCTCTTCAATCCTTGTGTCTTTTGTAGCCCTTAAACCTAAAACCAGAGCTTCATACTCTGCCACATTATTGGTAGTTTCAAATTCTAACTTGTAGGAGAAAGATCTAGCCTCTTGAGTAGGTGAAACAAAGACCACTCTAGCACCATCGCCTTCCCTAGAAGAGGCTCCGTCAAAGAACATCTTCCAAATAAAAGTGATTGGAGGAGAATCTTCACAAAAAGTAATGGACTATTTTCTGATTTCAAGAGGAGGTTCAGGAGCATTAGTGAGCTACAATAAACTGGATCCCAAATCAGTATCAAGTGCAAAAATATGATGGTTGGTGGGGTTTGCTTCGTCACTAATAATGTAGGCCAACTGAGCTTCCCTGTAAATTCTTCTATGCTCCCCCCCAAACACAGGAATATTAGCATATGTGAGGTCCATTTGCAAGTTTCCCCCAAGTCTTTTTATCCAAGATCTTGACCAGAGCATGCCAAACTTGGGGGGAACATTAGCCACCATGATATCAATGACCACACTTTTCATGGGTAACTGAAACAAGGTCACAACCAGATCTTTGATGACCCCAAGAAACTTCACTTTCCTAGATTCAAAAGAATATAAGTCATGGTAAGTCTTTGTGATTTATAATCCAAGTTCATCCATGACAGTTTTAGGCATGAGATTATGAGATGCCCCTGAGTCCATCAAATAGTTATGCAGTGCCTTATCATGTATGTTCAGTGATGTATAGAAGGGAGGGGATGAATCATCTCTATCTTCTATCAAAAGAGCTAAGATGACTTTTGGCTTTTCATCTTGAAGATTTACTGAATCAATGGCATTCAAGGAGGGTTCGGGCTGCAACATTTTGGAAAGATACTTTTTAAATTCTACATTTTTTATCAACTCCAAAAAGGTACAGTGATCCTAATCTTTTGAATCTCATGCTCGAATCTAAAAGAGGAAGTAAGTTTCAAAATCTCCTTCACTTTTGGGACATGGATTTTGGCCACTAGTGGGGGGTTCTATGCCTTCTTATTTTTGTTGTCTGTTACATATTTAGTAGGCTTCTCTGCTCTTGTAGGTTTATCATAAATGTCAGACCCCCCTTATTTATTTTTGGACCTGAGGTTGTATTTATTTGGACTGCTACTGGTCTTCTCCCCTTTACTCAGCTCATTTAGTTAGTTGTCCATGAGAGACTCCTCATATGCAGATTGGGTTAGATGGGGAAATGAGGAGGTGTCTCCAAGAAAATGGATTTCAGGATCAACGTCTTCTTCCTCTCCTTCTTCATCAATAACAAGGTTATTTTGGAAAGGGGTTTGGATTTTTTTGATCATCCCTATCCTTGTTTCTCTGATATTTTTGGATAATCTTAGGGGCGGTATTTGGTCTTCTGAAGTTACCCCTATTTTCAACATTAGGGGGATTTCTATAGCTCTGCTTTCCTTCCAGTTTCAACCTTTCCACCTCAGCAGAAAGTGACTTTACCAACTTGTTCAATTTTTCTACTTGAGGGTGGGCATCTGAGGAACTAGAGGTTGAAGCTTCAGACCTCCCCTTTCCTCTGTCTCTATTAGCCTTACTCCTAAGTTTTTCAACTGCCAATATATTGGACTCCACTTCCAGGGCCGCATATTTCATATGAGGCAAGGAAGTATCTCTTCTTTCTCTTAAAAGGAGGCAGAAATCAAGGTCGAAAGCACTAGCATAAGTAATTTTTGGATAGGTTTATGTAGGTTTAATCTCAGCAGGAATCTTATTATACATTTTATTAAACCATTTTGAAAAGTCAGAAACAGATTCCCCTTCTCCTTTCTTAAGTGATCCAAACTCTGTAATATAGTAAAGGAAATATTTTTTATCCCCCCAATGTCTTAAGAATGCATAATCTAGGGCTTCAATCCCATCAATAGATCTAGGAGTCAAGGCCCTAAACCATTTCCTAGCCTCTCCATCAAGGCTATGAACTAAAATTCTCATCCATACATCTTCATTCACAATGACATAATTGTTTGCATAACTATAAAAGGCTACAAGGTGCTCTTCTACAGTTATGTCTCCCTTTCCCGTGAACTTAGGCAACTTCTTAAGGTAGCCACCAGCTAAGAGAGCATTCAGAGGCTAAGGCAGGACAAGAGGGGCATATCTAGCAGCCACTATGGAATCCATTTTGTTTCTGGGAGGATTAGCACATGCCATTGGGACATGAACTGGAGGAGAACTAGGAGGAGATGGAGTTTCAACAGGGGATACTAGAATTGTGTTTCTGGGTGAAAGGGAAAATAGTTGAGGGTTGGGGGAAAAAGTTACAGGGATCGAGGGAACAGAGGTTTCTTCCTATGTGAATACATCAACTCTAATAGGAGGAGTGGTAAATCCTGGAGTAGGAAAATATTATAAGGTCCTCGGTTTAAACCACTGTACAAATTGAGGGGAAACAGGGGTGTCAAAGATTTCTCCTTCTAAACCGAGACTAGGAGAGGAGAAATTAACAGGAAAACTCCCAAAATTTAAAGTTCTTGAAACTCTAGCAAATGGTATAACAGGAGAGTTAGAAGCAGCTACTGGAGTTTGTAAAGAGGGATTAAGAAAATTACCAGGATCACCTGGTACAGTAGTTGAAGTACCTTCTTGAGAGGTCTTTCCTTTTCTGATAATTTTCTCTGGTTCAGCTTCAGGCATTGCTAGATATAGTTGTGGAGTGGATCTCGTGTGTCTTCCTTTCGAATCCACAACTGAAACAATGGAGTCAAAACAGTGGATTCACCAAGTGCAAGTTGCAATATTCAATGGTACTGATATCTGATGCACCTTCAGAATCAGAATCTATTTATCGTTCTATCCCAGGGAAATGTCTTCAATTTGTTCCCCGGTAGTGGTGCCAAGAATGTTAGCACTGAGAGTCACCCTCAAATTGTGAGAGGATAATCCCAGTACCCATCAATTTATATGTAACTATGAATTGAGTTTAAAGAGGTCAAATGGATAATACTCAAGACAATATTGTTTTAAATCAGAAAACTGGACTAGCATGCACAGGAAATTGAGGTCTTGATCAACTTCAGTCAGTAAGTTGTAGTAAAGGTGAGTAGGAGGAAGAATTTGGTGAGGAAAGTGTAGAGGTCTGCTATGGCCATCAGGTCTTCAAGCAGCCTATGGAGGAAAAAATTCAAACACAAGATCCTCTTAGATTCAAAGTTTCAAGAAACTGAAGAACACCATAATAGCATTGTAGTCAAACATCCATCACAATACAGATATAACAATCCCTGTGAATCCTTCAATCATGGAAACTTTAATATTAGAGGCAAATAAGATAAAGAAGAAAGCTAACTTATATTAAACAAGAAGTCTCAAATCTTATACATAACCGGAGAACCAGTGTGCTTCATCAAAACATTACAATGCGGGAGCCTTGCTCAACCATCCACCTTAGCAAAATATCAAAAATACATATTTATACTCAAAAGTGACTACAACCACCAGAGGGGTGATCGAGTCATCGCATTCAAGACTTTACATCCGTACTTTCTTTTCACTGTGCATGCAGTCTTCTATCAAACGTGATCTCTTTCATCTGGACCTTCTCTGTCAGACTGCGCATGCAGTTTTCTGTCGGATGCGAGCTCAGATCTTCCAGTCCTTTCTGGATTTCTATTTATGGGGGGAGATGATGTCTCAACCACCTCCATCTCTTTCATTAACTACCTTCATTAGGATCAGGACGAGTAGAGTCAACGAGGCACCTTCAAAATGTGTTGGCCTCACTCTGATCCTTGCCACCTATGTTTTTTGGACCTTTGCAGAACGAATTGGTAGGTGGATGTGGAGGAGAACGATGGTGAGTGGGAGAGGTGCTTGGCACAAACTTGTAGGCTGCAATAAGTAAGAAATGGCCATGTGGAAGGAAGCAGATGGAGAGCGGTCACTGGGACTGCGTGACCATGAGTACTCAGGAGATGAGGTGTAAAGGAACAAGGGCGATGTGGCAAGGGGAGAGGATGCAGTGGCAGAGAAGAGTGGTAGGTTAGGGGGTACACGAAAATAGTAGAGGTGACATGGAGTGTGAGTAGAGGACAGATGTCAGGAGGTGAGAAGGGACAAGCATGTGGTCGGGCGAGTGGAGGACAGGTGTCAGTGGGACCGCAGGTGGTATGGGAAGGCGGTCTGGCGGTTAGCTCAGAGGGGGGGGTAGGCGAT
>JASDQU010589819.1:87092-98158 GCA_032191745.1 Picea mariana | reverse complement strand
GCTGAGATGTCTCAGATGTAGCAGCGAAACCCCAAGACCTTGAGCTCTAATATCATATGTTAAGAACCAAATATCAATATAGCATAGAAAAACCTCAAAATAAGTTCTCAACGCTTTGAAAAAGAGATAATTTCATATAATAATCCTCTTCGAGGGGGAAACCTCCTTTTACCCCACATAAATTTTCAAGTACAAGATGATTCCAAATGAAAATGTCTCCTTGGTATATATAGAAGACTAGGAGGTATAATTACAACTAATGGAATAAAGCCGACATAAATAAAATAAAATGACTAATGTCATATGCCCCAATTAATGGGTAATGAGCCAATATTAGGGCTTAACAGTTGTTGAAGCTCGAAAAGGAAGTGGGGAAGCCGAAGGACTATTGAGAAGAGAAGGGGCACACTTCTTGGGCTGGGACAGGCATGTGGGGAATGAGCGAATGTAGGTTTTTATTTTGAGTTGGCACCTGAGATGGAGTCTTTCCTGTTGTCTATGAGCCTTTAGCCTAGTTAGGAATCCCTTTTCCCGGGTGGATTTTAGTCCCAACTCAGGGGTGACTCACTGTTGAGAGTGATGAATAGTTTGGTCTAAGGCTGGGAGGTTCATGGAAGATATGAACACAGTTGGTGACATTCTTACCAAGATAAGTGCCAATTGTGTGATAAATTTACATGCCGCATTTTTATTTACGTGCTTATTTTTATGGGTTGTCATATGTGTGGTTATAACTGTGGTTATTTTTATGGGTATTCCTGTATATTTTGCACGTATATGTTTATTGTTATTTTAGTGTGAACCCATGTATTTACAGAGGTATTTGTATGTTTACGTTTTATATATAATGCTTCTGCAAGGGTTTTGTGTGTACATATTTTAATGGCATACAGTTCAAAAAATTTATGTGGCATAGCTCAGTTAGATGTTGGGTATGTTACAATATGTTCCGTAAGGAGAACGTAAGATTTCTCTGGCGTAGTGTGGCATGGCCTAGATGGTCAGGGACATTACACTTAGATCTTTGTTGGACCCTATCATAAAGTTCCAAGGTCTTCAGTACCTCTCCTGATGTAGGTATGAACCAGACGAAACCCACAGGATTTCTTCTAACCCCTTTTTCCTTCTTTATCACAATTTTCGGGCATTAGCCCCCTTTTTCCTTTAGCCCTTAATTCACATGGGACCATGACTATGACCAAGTGATAATAGTTGGGCACTTATTTAGAGCCTTGAAACTTCAAGGCCCTGGAGCTTCGGAGGTTTCCCTTTCTACACATCACAAACATCACATAACCTTGAACTGGCGAATTCACAGAGGATGGTGGATCTACAGTCCACATTCTCTTTTAATATCTACAGTGGATAGGAGATTCAGGACTCCGAGCTTCAACGATTTCCAAATCACATCAAAACAATYTCTTGGAGTGCTGAATAAGCGAACTCGCGAAGTGGGGTAGATCARTGGTCCATGGCTTCTCAACAACCAATGACTAGGATTTATCACGAAAATATGGGCTTCAGAAGTTCTGGGTTGTCCATACTCTCCAACCTTATGGAGTGCCYAGTCTCCGGACTATGGTATCTATTTCCATGTACCTTCTCCCAATCAATGGTGGATATTAACTCCGGCCTCCGGGAGTTCTCGACTCAACGYAACTGCAACACAATTACCCCAGAGTACCAAGTCTCCCAACCTTGGGATCTGGTGCCACGTGTCCCCTGTGATTAACGGTAGAGATATACTCYAGCMTTCRGGTCTTATGAAGTCCTTGACCTCGACTGCTTATACCTTAAATCCTCTGGAGTGCCATGTCTCTGAAATATGATATCTACTGTCGCGTGCCCTTCCTTGATCAACGATGAGGATTTACTCAACTCTTTGGAGCTTTGGGAGTATTCAAACTTTAACAATTATTGACCAAGTTCAGCTTCTTTGTGCAATCCATCAGGGGCCCCACCGACCATACTATAGGGAAGTGCCCCATGGAGGAATACTAAAAGAGAACACGTGGCCCAATTAGGTAGGTGATACATGTCACATTCTAACTGGAATAATCAATCTTTGAAGGGTACACAACTCACTGACATGTGGCATGCATCTCGTGTGTCCACATCATCTCAGGTGATGTCAGCAAGTCACATCACTTTGAGACTCTAGGAGTATCAGGATTTCAAAATATTTTACACTTTCACACCTCAAATATTCTGAACATTGAACTCCCAAAATTCTTAACCTTCTGGGGTCCACATAGTATAGTTGTCATCAATTAAGGTGGTGACACATGCCAGACCTAAGTAGGTCCACGTCACCCTGGGTGACATCATCTTTCCATGTCATACCCGACACTTCAAGACTTCGGGGATTTCCTGCCTTCAGAATTTTCTCCAAGCTACCGAACAGTTGAACTGGTCCACATCATCCCTGATGACATTACTTCGGTGCTCTAGGAATTCAAGGATTTCTTGCTTTTGACATTTTCTCAAAGCTGTCGAACTGTCGAATTGACCAATTTCACCCCTAGTGAAGTTAATTCAGCTCTCTGGGACTTTGGGGATTTCCTTCCTTTCGTGCAACCACAAACCATTCTTTTCGAGTGTCGAAAATTTGAAACTTMTTAATATTTGGATATGTATCCCTTGGAATAGATGGTCYAGATTGGTTCCAAATTTTGGGACTTCAACAGTTTTATCTGCTTATATCTTTAAAACAGTCGGAGGGGTGAAGTCCTAAGGACTTTGGTGCCTAACCTCCATACATATTCTTCTGATCTAACGGTTGTGGGTGATCTATCTCCCTCCGAATAGATCCAACGACCCAATTTAACTCTACGGCCCAATACCACGTCTGTCATGGATTATCAAATTTCTATACTCCCGAGCTTCTTAACATAGTCCAAGTGTTCTCTTAGCACTCTTATGACACTCTGTACATAAAAACTATTTGGAATTTTTACTCCAAATTTCTCGTTCTTGGCCCATCCAGGCTCAGTGTTGAAACCATGGCTCTGATACCATTTTGTCATGTCCCCGACCAACATACTTGTAACTGAAAGCACAACCTAATGACTGTATATTTTCTTTTATACTCTGATACCATTTGGTGACAGCCCTAGACTTAATCTATTGGGCTATGCCACACAAGGATACTTTTAGAAACATCATACACATCCATATAAACATAGAAATGACAATTATCATCTACATATATATAAACATATACAGAAAACATATTTTGTTCATACATAGATTAATGCAAAAGCAACAATAACACATACACATTAACACTTGATTTACATTCTTCTATCACACAACATAATACATAAATAACAGTAAAAGAATACATGCAATAATCACAGGAAAAACCCATAAATATATGGCATATACAGGAAATACTCATCAATATAGCATGTATAAATACACAACATGTAAATGAACAGAGAAATGGGTACTTATATTTTACTTGAAGTACACCAACTGCGTGAAAACCTTCCATGAACCTCCCAGCCATAGACCATGTTGCTCATCACTCTCAACAGTGTGTCACCCCCGAGCTGGGACTAAACTCCAATAGGAAAGGGATTTGTCGGCTAGGAAAGGACAATAGGAAAGTCACACATATCAATAGAAAGTATTTTCTCCCAGGATCCACTTACACCCATAGCCCATAGACCCTCATTCCCCACATGCATGTCCCACCCCAAGAGTGTACACCTTCACTATCACAAGTTCATTAGTTGTCCACCTCCTTTCCAAGGCTTCAACAATAGGCTGGAAATGAATTCTCGGGGTATTGTAGTTGCTACAAAAATCCCTCCAGGAGAACTCACTTCCTTAGCACACTCTCTCACCTGGAGAGAGTTGCTCACATGCATAACAACCTTCTTCTTAAATACAACACCTTATCAAATACAACAACATCATTTCGCTAACACACAGGTGATGGCAACAACTGAAAATGGGTAAGGACATAGAATATGGAAGCAATCCATGCTTATCCAAGGAACTGCATTGGCAACAACAACCAACCATTAAAACATATCACAAGTGTTGGGATCTAAATATGTCCTAAAAACAACCTTAGTTTCACATTAATTTATCAACCGAGGATTCATCTTTTCTTTCATGAATGTCAGCAAAGTCTATGCAGATAGTCGTAGAGGTTTAAATCGTGTAGATAATTTAACTAAAGTAAATCAGAATTAGTCTAAGCTACTGCAAAAACCAAGTTCTTACTCATTCCTTAAAAACTATGAAACTGATATCTCACTCAACATCATTATAATCTGAACAATAACACACTGTGAATCAAAGACACTAATTAGTTTGTTGAATTCACCTAGCTAAGAAACAAAAATTTCATCTATGAAAACACTTCATGAATCAATATATCAATGATTATTTAATTCTCTGGAAAAGAACAATGAATTACTGCATATTTAAGAAGGAACATCAAATTCAAATAAAGCGAAAGGAACAACAAATGTGAATTAAGCGAAAGGAACAACAAATGTGAATTTGAAAGGAATCCACAAGCGATAAACTAACAATAATTGGAAATGGAACAACAATCGATAATTGTTAAAGAAACATCTATTCTCTACAAATGAACAACATAACTAATTCATAAATGAATCAACACACTCAATAATTTATCTTAACTGTTGCAAAGAAATTTAAATCACAGAACTGAAATAAAATTGATACGATTACAAATAAGACAGTAACTCCTTCCAACTGGGTCCACATCCTTCAGAAGGTACTGCTATGAAAAACTCAGTACTCAAAGATGATCAAAACGCTCAATGCTTTAATTAATTCCATAACTGGTGAATCATTTACAATAGACTATTGTACATAATAATTGAGAGATGTGAATGTTTAATTGAATTTATTCCCCCTTCTCTATTGTTCATCATCCTCTATATATCACAATGGCATGAGTAAATTAACATATCTTGAGGATCGCAAGATCCTCAAGATTGTTTTTACTATTTATGAAGATTATAAAATAAAGAGTCAATCTTATTCTAAACCTCTTTATGCATGATTCCTTCGATCTTTAATAGCTTATGTATCTTCAGAATATCTTTAATTGTATCGAGGTAACAACAATTGTCCATTTTCTGCATAAAATCACAACAATTCAAACCAAACTTCAGAAAATATCTAATATCACTCAATAATATTTCTAAAAGAACTTTTAATCATTTTCTTTCCTAATTACTTCTAATTAATAGAAAAGTCAATCAAGAATATATCATAAACCATGGTAATAAGGAGGATATTTGTACCTTTTTCTCAACTCAACATACGCCCCATCTTACCTTTTTGCATGTCCTCCTCCAACAGAGAGTTTACACGTAAAGAAGTGATACTGAAGGGAGGAGAGGTATTTTCTCTAGGCCTCCTAAACCCATTCTTACGTTTAAGATATTCAAAATACACATCTTCCTCCTTCTTACAAATTTCATAATTACTTTGATAACCCTCTGATGATACCAAATAATGGGAGGACTATACCTACATCCAATCTAGGCAGGCCCTTCATTGAGGATCATTCTAGCATGCCTCTCCAACCTGAAGGTGGTTGCATGAAAATTTCTAAAACCAAATGGTTTCCTGTTCTTGACTGCATTTGAGGAGACATCTCATCTTAGTTTGGAAGCAGAAATGGCTTCTTCTTTCATCTCTTTAAAATATTGTAGATGTGAACGTACATCATGTCTATGGATGGGAGATAAATATTCTACAACCATCTCTCTCTTCATGAATGTTATGTTTTGCATAACGGTATCAAGGGCTTTAGGAGGTTCCCCTCTAATCCATAGGTCTAATCCAATTTCCCTTTTCATGAAAACCTTGTGTGCTTTAGACCACCTGGTTTGGTTTTTGGCAAAAGACAAGAATGATTGAAACTGTATGTCCCCAGTGAAAGGATTAGGGTTCTCTTTTCTTTTTTCTCCTAGGATGAAGTTGTGAAGTTATAGTTCACACAGAAAGTATTGTAGTCCATCCTCTTGTTCTCTAAAACATGAAACAAAATAAAAAACAGTTGTGAACTCAAAAGGTTTTCCGACTCTAATAGCTTTTACCCTTAGCAACAAATAACATTCTAATAAAAATAAGGTGTGATTAGTAGCAGGAGCCCTGCAAGCTACCATATCAGAATAAACAATGCAAATCTCTTTGATTTCCTCCAAAGATCCATCTAATCGACCCTGTACTTTCTTCACCTTTCCTTTATCTCTGTTGAGCTCAACAAAGGTCTCATTCTTTGTTTCTGACATGGATTGAAGTTGTTTGACAAATTTCTTATGTTCTACCATTATTACCATTTCACATTTGCATTGAGTCAGGGTTTGTTGGGATTGCACCAGTTTTGCTTCCAACATGCTAATAACGGCATCCTGTTCAGCGGAATGAAATGCTTCCTCAGTCTGAACAATTGCCTCTATTGTTGTTGGAGAAACTATCTGGGTTCCTATTTCAATTGTTTCCAAAGGAGAAGGAATATCTATAGGAAATACCCCTTCAGTTTGAACAGTTGTTTCTTCTATTGCTGGGACCTCTGTCTCAGTTTCTATTTCAGTTGTTTCCAAAGAAGCATGCAATTTTGTTTATGTTCCAATAGAATTGGTGTGGATTTTCCTTCTTGGAAGTGGATTTATTCCCTGTACTCTAGGCCTCTTGGATTTGTTCTTCTCATGGGCCTTGTCAACTTCTCCCAACTACTTCCTAAGTTGTCTAATTATTTATTTTAATCTACCACCTTTTTGTTTTAACACTTTTATTTTCTTAACCCTTTTCCTCAATATCTTGTTTTCCTGTTTCAATTTTCTAATTTTGTTGTTGCATTTGACTGTTGTTTTCTTCTACCTATGGGGAATTTCAAGGTCCTCCCCACCTTGATCAACTAGTAACTGCTAGTTTGTTTCTTCTGGTTTATTTGTTTGTTCAAAATGATTATTTCCCTCAATGTGAGGTTGTAGATGTCCTATTTCCTCAAGAGATGGAATCTCCATATCAGGAAGGCCCAAGACAGGGTTGGAATGAAAAGAAGTTGGTGCTTGGGGTTCTCCAGCTCAGTTTGTGTCTTCAGTAATTGATGTCCCTAAATTTCTCAGTACTTGAGCCATATATTCTTCATAACTTCTGAAGAAATGTTTTGTAAGGATTTCAAGCGATGCCTGCTCTATTTGTGCATTTTCCTGAGTGTTTTCATGTGAGGGTTGTTCTGTTTGCCTAATTTCCTGAGTGTTTTCAGGTTGAATTGTCTTTTTACCCCTTCTTATTTTCACAGTGGAGGTTTCAGGAACAAACATTGTTCTTTGTATCTTATTCTTTGATGTTTCTACCTATATGGTCTGAGTTTCTGCCAACTGGATGGGATTTTCTCCCATTTCAGGCTGGGGTGATGGAATTTGGGCACTATCTCCTTCTACCTGGACTGCCTCAATTCCTTGTGGGGGAATTTCATTGTGGATTTTAGGTTATTCAATTTGTATCGGCCTATCGGGCTCAATTAAATATTCCCAAGTTATTTTTGTTTCGTTTAAGGCCCGATTTATTATTAATTTTACTATTCCATGGTGACTAGTTGTATTGACAGGGTGTTTGGCCTTCTGGGTCATTGTGGTGACTTCATGAAGCATGGAATTTAAAAAGAATGGTAAATTTATCACTGACCTTTGTTTTAGTGATGCCATCATTTTGAGGTGGGTCTCACCACATTGTATCTCCCATCACATGTGATATAGCTTTGTATTACTCATGCTAGCTCCCTCCATGGCTCGTTGAGGGTAGTGGGGTTGATTCCTTTCCCTTTTTTGTCAAGTTCTTCTCCTAGTTACACGAAGGACTCCACAGCCTCTTTGAGTGTTGTGTATTTCCCGGTCCACTGTGTGCCTTAATTTGGGAGGCCTATTACCTCCACTATAATTTCCTCAGTGACCAACATATGTATGTCTCGAATCACTAAGAATCCCCTCAGTAAGTTCTGGAAAAATGCTAGTGTGATATTTATGTCATATCCTTGCAATATGTTGAAATATTTTATCCACCCCAGACGATGTAAAATTTCCCTTGCTTGGTTGGTTCCTTACAACAATGTGGGCTCTCACTGGATGCTTCATCTGCCCATGTCTTCTGTAAACAAGTCATCACAGCTATCATTCCTAGATGCAAACTTAGTTAGACCAACTTGTGAGAAAATATTACTAGAAATGGTAAAAATCACAGAACAACAAACGTATATAGAAATATGAATTTTCTCATTAATTGTAATCATTATGATCTATCTGTAAACGTGTCGAATATCCTCCCCTTGATAATGAAAAGGTCGACCTCGAACATCGATATGTGTGAGCGTAATGATGGTAAGTAGTTCAAGTGAAGGATAATTACTACGACGTCATCTTTGGAAGAACAATCATTAATATCTTTCAAAGCACTTAATGTTAATCATGAACAATAATCACACCTTTTGTGGGAAGTACAAGGTTAAATACCCATATGCAAATATGTTTAAGGAAGAATATTCCGAATAATTTTAAATTTGTTCATGTTTTATAAATGTTCCACATGTCATAACTTTGTTACTTTACCTTGTGTTAAATATAACCAAAATGATAACCCCGTTTTTTTTAAGAAAGGAAATCTAGGAACACACAAAAACTTAGCGTATTTAAGATAAACTTCCATACCACAGGCAGAGCCACTGCTTCCAATAGGCTTCCATAGCCTCGATAGGGTTTCCTTTTAACCCATATATGATTCTGTATCCTCAATAAATAGTTTGAATCGTCTTTTCCCAAAAATGCCACTATCCTGGTTTGGTAGCCAGATAATGACAATGCCACTCACTAGATCATAACCTAAGTGAGCCAGTCAACTCTTGATGAGACCTCTTGTCCTTTGATGCTAAATGCCAAAGGCCATTTCCCTGGTGTGGTATCCATAGTGGAAATGTCACTTATTTTATTCTCTTATGATCATGGTAGGTTGGCTCATGATGAGAACCCCTATCCTTTGTGGGAGAAGTTTATTTTATTTATTTATATTTAGTTATTATTTTCGTCTTCTCTTCTATTTTTTATTAATGGAGGCTTATCTACTCCTTAAGAGTGTGGGATGGCATAAGAAGTGTAAGAATGCCAAGTAAAAATGTGCCTTAGACTCCTTATTATGATATGAAGGAAAATTATCATTCAAGTATATGTACATATAGGGGAAAGAAATGAATTATGGTGTTTAAGGATTATGAACAATCTTAAGATAATTCGTAAAAATCAATCCAAAAACAATTCGGTAAGGTATTCATGATAGTCCACAAAACAAAATGACAAATCGTTACCATGATAACTGGAAGTGATGCTGTTGAAAATTAGTTAATGAAGGTCATACCCAAATGAGTGGCTAAATGTATTAGGAGTAGTCAAAAAAACAACACATGTTGTTTGTGAAAAATCATGACTTTCAAGGGAAAGGAACAACAATAAAGAAAAAACCACAAAAAGGAACAACAATTGTTTCTTTCGAATGAACAACGCTACCCGAAAAAAGGAACAAAAATCACGACAAAGGGAATGACAATTTTTTCGTTCAAATGAACGACACTACCTGCAAAGGGAACAAAAATCATATGAAGTGAATGACATTTGTTACATTCGAATGAATGGTACTACCCGCAAAAAGGAACGACAATTGAACGAATGGAATGACAATTGTTCCATTCAAATGAACGACAATGATGATTTTCAAGTTTTATCCATCTAATTAAATAATTAGAAACCTCCCGCAAACATCTAGGATTGATTAGTCATCAACTAAATTCGTTCAATTTTTATGGGTAGCTTTATTTAATGATTGAAGTATTGGATGGTTTGTAGTGTTCTACATTCATTCTTTATTTACTATAGCTTCACGTTCTTTTAGTGAAGTCACCCAATTTTTTTTTGCGTAACATGACATATTCATCTTCTGTGTGAAGCAATGAGACATGAGTAATTTGAAATTTTGGATAAGGAATAAAAAAGAGTGCTAATTGTATTCATTACAGTCATCTTTTCTATTTTTTTTTCTACAAACTCTTTATAGTGACTTTCCTAGGAAGTAAAAATTAAATCAAATCTTTAAAGAAAACTATATATAATATGTACAGTGCTAATAAAGGCTATAGTTTTATGAAGATGAAGTTGTAGGGTTACCTTCCCAACCAGATAAAATCTGAAAAGTAGGATCATTACTTACTTCTTGGAAAAAGGATTCTTTTGAAAGTGGCTGATGGTAGAGTCGTAGCTGATGTCCATTTACCAAAAAGGGAGAACCAGACTTGTCAATGGTGTTATCACATTTATTTGCAAAGGCGCAGGTGTTTTCCTCAAAAGTTGGCTCTTTGGCGAAATAGTTAAATAAAGCGGGCAAAAAACCCACATTCAACTTATAGCCTAAGTCAGAGGTGCGATGTGACATTTTGGCGTGACATGATAAAATGCATGCAAATATGGGCGGTCAAGAGCTAAGCACCCCAGACCAACGATTGAGGTCCACATCAAAGCCTCAACATGTGCACATGATAAAAAAGGAAGGGCAGGCCGAGGAAAAAAACCATGGTTTATGAAGGTGCTACGTGTCAGCCAAAGACACACATCGGGCCCAAAAGTGGGGAGGTTCCAAATCGCTTTTCGTAGCCCCAATATTGGCATGTGCACATAGTGCCCTATCCCAGGCCGACAAGCGGTTGCCTCGCATCACTTCCACTCCCGCCATCTATCTTCCACTCACTATCCCACCAGTACTTATCCATTCCTCATCTTCTGCCACCTCTGCCCCCTTGCTCCACATTGTCTCCAACCCATTACACCTCAACTTTCACTTATGTGGTCCCCACGTTATCCTCAGTCTCCTCATCCATTTACAGTTTTCCACCTGTCCATCTCCCATCCGCTACTCCATACTGAGTGCGAGCATCACTTTTTATGCAGCCATGTATGTCAATAGGTTTCCCTATAAGCATCCATATCAGATCTAGATGGAGAATGATAAGGTTGTCACATCCTATGGAG
>JASDQU010589819.1:51673-63370 GCA_032191745.1 Picea mariana | reverse complement strand
GACTCCACTCTCAATGCATAATCCAAATCCCAAAGCATTATCAGTGATTCCACTCAAGCTTCAAATATAATGTAGAGACTTCACTAGAAGATGAGATCCCTCGACAGGGGAGTGGGAAGGTATCGAAGAAAACAGGTATTCAAAATGGGATCTCTTCCAAATCATTTTACTATTTGTTATAAGTTACTTCTTTTGTTTCCTTGAGCATGCCAAACAAGTTTTTCTTTAACTGTTGTATTTGGATGACAATCTTGAAAAAATTGAAATCATTTATTCTCCTATTAAAGTTGCACATGCATACCCCCACTGTATCACTGATTTTGATAAGAGTATTGCAGTTGGGCCATGTGATGACCATGACCAATTCAATGAAACCCATGAAGCCAAGGCTGATGTCTTTTCCCCTGTTCCTAGTCCAATGTCCTCCAGAGTCCAAAATAGATACATACCCATGAAACTACCCCAAGTCCTCCATGATTTCCCTCCAAATCACCATGATTATCTACATGTGTTTGATGGAGAACCTAATGTCATCTCGGCTGAAAAACACATCCAAAGGTTTGAGCATTTCATAGATTTATTTGAGATTAACCATGATGATGTTTGTATGAGGGTCTTCTCTCAATCCTTGAAATGAGACACCATATATTGGTTTAAAAATTTGCATCCAGAGACATTTAGTTCACGGGAAGAATTGAAGGATGTTTTTTTTAAGTTTTGGGGCAAGAAAAAATCTTTGGATCTACAACTTATAGAGCTCTATGCCTTAAAAAAGAAGAGAAATGAAACTATTTCTATATTCAGTAGAAGGTTTTCCAGTGTCTATTGCGATTTGTCCAAAGGAATTCAACCCACTGAAGTTGTTTCCATGTTCCATTATGCAACTACTCTTCATCCATATTTGTCTTTCCTCCTGATGGAAAGAAGACCTAAGTCCTTACAACAAATGTTTAATGATGCTCAGGATATTCAACACAACATCCAAGCATGTAAATAGATCCAAAATGAGGAGTTAGATTCTAAAGAAAATAAAAGAGAATATGAAAAGAAAATGGTTGATTGGAACCTTGAGCATAGAGTTGACCATGTCATAACCCTCTTGAATTTCCCAATACCAACGATGTTGAAAAAAATTACGTCCCACTTGTTGAAAAGGAAGGTGTTGATTTAGTTTCTGATCCATCCTATGATAAGCAAGGGGCTGATTTTTTCATGTATTCATTTATAGATGGTCAATAGGATGAGTGTGAAAATAAGTTTGTCGGAGAACACGTTGATGTTCCAAGTTTGTTCTTGTTAGATGACCTTGCATATGTCAGTGATCTTCCTGTATATGAAAAGTATGAAGATGATTATGATATTGAAGATGTTCTTGTTCAGAAGTATAGTGAGATAAATCAACCTACATATCACAGTTATAAAGAGAAAAGTATTGGGTCAGCTGAAGAAAATTCTCTACCTTTGTGCTTTGCTACATTTAAATTGTTGAAAGAGAATTCTAAGATCATTGTGGAGGCAAATGAATTTATGCTGATGAAAAATCACAATAAATCAATGGAACAAATTAATGAGATGTTGCAACATTCTTCTCATGTGTTTTCCATCAGTTCAGAGGTGCAGTCATTAGTTGAAGATGAAACTGAAAATGGTCATGTTCAAAAATATGCCCACAGTAAAGAGACTGGAGAAAGTATCAAATCAGGTTAGACAACCTTACCATTGTATTTAGCTTCTTTCAAATTGTTGAAGAAAAATATTTGTAATGTCTTAAGGCATGAATCCACTGGACATGATGGTGAATACAAAGAGAGAAGTAGATTGGCCAGTAATGATAACCATATTGATGATCACATGAAAAGTTATTTTAGCTCAGATCTGCAGCCTATGCTCAGTTATCAACCTGAAAAAGAAGAAGATGCCCAAGAGATTGTTGTTCAAGGCCATTACCATTCGCTTGTAAGAAACTTGGATATTCAACAATGTTTCCAGCATGACAGAGTGTTTCAAAGTTGTCTTTCTTCCCCTGAGAATGACATACTGGTTCAATTTATAAACAACATAGACACAGATGAGGGTTTTGGTAATACATCCATGAGAACTCTAGACTGTGAAATAGTTCATGATGTCTGATTTTCACATTTGCAAGAATATTATGAGCAAGAAATTATTTCTATTAATTCATTTGAAAGTCAAAAAGGCAGTCCTCAAACAAATTTCCAGAAGTTTAATGAAACCAAATCAAAATTGTTTGACGAACAAGAGGATAGACTCGATGCACATAATATGGTCCTCATATTTGAGGATGTTCAAGAATGTATGAATGTTTTTCTTGAGATGCATGGAGAAGTAAACAAACCCATTGTTGCCATTTCATTTGAAAATGTACTCAAAATAAAATAAATAGAGCAAGAACAACAAACACTTATGAAGGAGTCTTGTATTTTTGTTTTTTCTCACCAAGAAGAAATGATTTTTCATGGTTTTCAAGATCCAGTGGCCATCCTATTACAGTCATCAATGAAGGAGGAGTTTGTTTCATTCATAAACCCAGATTTTAGATTCAAATTTTGTTTCCAGACACCATCTTTTACATTTGTCTGCATTCTTAAGAAATATGTGAGCGAAGAAAGATCAAGAAGCCAATTGCTTGATTGGTTGCATTGGCTCTTTATCATCACTTGATTGATTATTCATTTCAACATTTTAGGGTAGGTAGGAATGTACAAATAAGCTTGTTGGACAAGCATTTTTCATTTTATATTTCCAGTATTGTGTACAGTCAGTTAGAGTAGCGTGCGGAGTTTGGACTTTAGCAGACACTAGTGATATGGTAGGAGCAGGGTACACACACATGTTTTAGGATCAGTCCAATGGATTAGGCACCAGGTCTATGAGTTCTTTTCTACCTCACAGGGAGGATAGCATCCCCAGTTGGATCCTATGTTATCACCATAACAATTTTCAGACAGGATCTGAGTCTCGGAAATTTAGCAAGAGCTACATCATCGCGGAAGCGTAATAGTTTGGAGAATTTATAATTTAGAGGACCAGGAAATATCTGGAAGTGTATGGATGAATATAGTGAAGGCACAAAAGGTATAACTCGATAGAACATCGATTGTAAAATGGCCCAGATCAGCGGCTGGGGCCCATATCGGGCAGTGAAATTGCACGGGACTTAACCATGTAAAGGTGGACCAGGGAAAACCATTTTGGTTTTTAAAATGGATACGTGGCACATCCAGAGATACATCGAGGAGAAAGGCGGGTTTCCTAAAACCACTTTCACAAAATCCCCGATGTCACATGTTTCAATACATCAAATCAACCACTCGTAGGGCGAGCGATGGCTAGTCAGAATCACCCTGCTTCACTCGTTCGATACTTCACAACTGTATGATGAAAGGTGAACGCTACCCTATAACGAACTCGAAAGATAATCATTTGAAATGGATTATCCAGGCATGGTAAACCAATGTACCTGCAAGTGACTCTGTCAGTGATTCATGATTGGAAATCTATAACTACCGATTCACAAGTATGAGGATATCATCTCATTCGTAAGATTGAATCTCTAATTTCTGAAGCAATATCTTGGTGTCCATGATAATGGGATATATGGACAAGGCCAATCAAGCCATATCCAGTCAAACAGGTCATTCAAGTAACATGGCAGGTTTATCTACTAGTAAGAAGGAAAGGCAAATTGCACACATATTAGCAACTAAATTCCATACGAAACCTGCTATAGACCCAAGATTAGAAGTTAGGATAAATCCCATCATGTAGGACCTAATCATCAACAGTCCAGCTATTAAAAAGAAATGGAGAAAATGACAGAAGACAAAAAACATGGCCGAAATGGTTGAAAGCATTGGGGAGAATAAACCGACCTAGTTGGTCACTCTAAAGAAGGAGATCGTTTAGCTGAAATAAATTCTCAGATTGGAATAAGTACATCTCAGCATGTTTTGGACAGATGGCAGTCGAGGAAAAAGGCCTCAATATGATGAACCTATTCCTAACAGTCCCTTTAAAATAGGATAACGGTTATTATAAATCATTCCTCCTTGTAACTCATCTCTAATTTTAGAATTACGAGAAGTCTTAACGTTTTGAATTCCACAAGAAATTCCTCTATATATATTATCTTGAGGATATAGAAAGGATGGAGAAAGAGGAGCCTACCCTCTGTGCAGGAATACTTTTGCAAATTTTGGGGCTAGTATGAATATATAAATGCAGAGGAAGATTTTGGATTGTTTATGAAAAGATTCTAACTGGCAGTGATATGAGTCTTGTTTTCCCCTCATAGTACATATTTCCTGTAAGAATATAATTCATTTACATTTCCTTCTGTCTAAATTGGATATTTAGAGGCCCGTAATTCTTTATTTAATGCTCTTGGCTTAGCAACTTAAACTATGTTTCTCTCTTCTAAACTTATTCAGAATTCATCTATGTAATGCTCTAATGTAGTTATGTGTTTCTTTTTATTTTGGTGTCATGCAAAATTTTCAGATATAAACTCAGACTCACCGCCTAATTTATTCTTTTTCCTCTGAATAGTTCTCGGGTTTGATAATGTATTCTATTTATTCCAGACCCCATAGCCCAAATGTTGTCTTCTTTTTTCCAGTCATTTTATTAAAAACCCCCAAAACAAACAAAATCTAGCCATCGTTTTCCATAGATATACCCAGTGACACAAGAGAGCCCTCTCTGAGTTGAGAAGGCTAGTGCCTCAGCTCTAAAGCTGGTTGAAACAATTTCCTCTTTCGTTTGTCTATTCAGCCAGAATTTTTTTACAGAGTGCTAATAGAAATTAAACCCACCAAGCTAGTTAAAGGTAAGGGTTTAGCCAAACTATTGGCTGAATCTAATTATAAATTTTTGGGGGTTAACTTCATCAACACTTGCTCAGAATATCAAAATTCTTAGTTGTCTCACAACAGCCCTCAGGGCAGCCCTCCATTTGGCAGAATGCACCTAGTATAAAGACATTATATATTTTCTGTGAGAGTTAAGACCCACTGATGGTATGGGAAAAAGAAAGGAAAGAGATTTAAATCTCAAAGCAATTAGGCATTTCCTTATTGACCAGGTCTTGTATTGGAAGGACCTTCTAAGTGTGATTCTGAGATGCTTAGACCCACAGAAGTACCAAAAGATTATGTACGAATTTCATGATAGCTTATGTGGGGGACACCATTTCTGGAAGACCACGGCCTACAAAATCCTCAGGGATGGGTACTACTGGCCCACTTTATTCATTGATGTCTGTACAAAAATCAGAGCCTGTATCAAATGTCAAACATTCTCAGGAAAGTAGTAGCTCAAATCTCTGCCACTAAAGCCTGTAGTAGCTTCAAGACCCTTTCAGCAATGGGGGGTGGACTTCATTGGGGAAATTCATCCTGCTTCAATTGGTCAACATAGGTGGATATTAACTACCACTGATTATTTCACCAAATGGATAGAAGCTATCCCCACCATGAGTGCTTCACATAAAGTGATCATTGGATTTCTTGAAGATATTATGGCAAGGTTCGGTTGCCCAAATAAAATCATCACTTATAACACTGCATCCTTCAAGTCTGATCCATTGATCAAATTCTATGAACAGTTTTGGATTTCATTAATTCACTCCACTCCCTATTATCCCCAAGGAAATGGACTAGCAGAGTCTTCTAACAAAAGCCTTATTAAGATTATTAAAAGACTGTTAGAAGACAATAAGAAGGCTTGGGATTCTAAGATGAAATTCTCTCTATGGGATAACCGAGTGACAACAAAGAGGTCCCTGGGCACCTCTCCTTTCCAACTCATGTATGGGACAAAAGTCATTTTTCCTTCTTAGTTGGATTTACCTGTAGGGAAATTCTTTTAGGATTATCAAGAAGAACTTGACAATATAATCAGAGGAATTCGCCAATTGGTAGAATCCCAGTAGACCAGAGAGAAGATGATGGATAGAGCTCATGACTATTAGCAGAGGATCAAGCAGACTTTTGACAGGAAAAACAGTAAGGACGATTTCTAGTTGGGGGATCTAGTTCTCAAATGGGACGCACCAAAGTAAGACAGAGGAAAGCACAACAAATTTGAAGCCCTGTGGATCGGGCCCTTCAAAATCTCTGAGATATATCCAAATAATACATACAGGTTGCAGAGTTTGGAAGGTGATCAAGTTTTTGGCATCCCTGTAAATGGGCATTTTCTCAAGAAGTTATTTAGTTGAGTCACAAGTGGCTCTCATGTTTTTGTAAAT
Organism: Picea mariana; assembly: GCA_032191745.1. Lineage (NCBI taxonomy): Eukaryota > Viridiplantae > Streptophyta > Pinopsida > Pinales > Pinaceae > Picea > Picea mariana. The sequence goes on along the minus strand of JASDQU010589819.1, from coordinate 57,099 downwards.
ATGGTTTTTCTTTTTGTCGGATTTATAGGTGACTGCATAGCCCAACAGTAAGGCATTGGAACTGCAAAATAGTTCTTGGCATCTCACAGGGAGAAATCCATCCCCCATGGAGCCTAATGTTATCATATTTATTTGCANTTGGTGAAATAATTAAAGAAAGAAGGAAAAAAAACCACATTTGACTTATAGCCTAAGTCGGAGGTGTGATTTGACGTTTTGGCACAACATGATAAAACACGCACAAATCTGGGTGGTCAAGAGCTAAGCGCCCCATATCAACGGTCGAGGGACACATTGAAGCCTCAACATGCACACACGATAAAAAAGGCAAGGCAGGACAAGGAAAACAACCATGGTTTATGAAGGTGCCATGTTTCAGCCAAAGACACACATCGGGCCCAAAAGAGGGGAGATTCCAAACCACTTTTCGTAGCCCCGATATGCACATGTGCACATAGTGCCCTATCCCGGGCCGACAAGTGGTCAACTCTCATCACTTCCGCTCCCACCATCTGTCTTCCACTCACTATCCCGCTAGTACCTGTCCCTTCATCATCTTTCGCCACTTGTTCCCCCTTGATCCACATCACCTCCAGCCCATTACACCTCAACTTCCGCTTATGTGGTCCCCATGTTATCCTCAGTCTCCTCGTCCATTTATAGTTGTCNTGGGTGGTCAAGAGCTAAGCGCCCCATATCAATGGTCGAGGGACACATTGAAGCCTCAACATGCACACACGATAAAAAAGGCAAGGCAGGCCAAGGAAAACAACCATGGTTTATGAAGGTGCCATGTTTCAGCCAAAGACACACATCGGGCCCAAAAGAGGGGAGGTTCCAAACCACTTTTCGTAGCCCCGATATGCACATGTGCACATAGTGCCCTATCCCGGGCCAACAAGTGGTCAACTCTCATCACTTCCGCTCCCACCATCTGTCTTCTACTCACTATCCCACCAGTACCTGTCCCTTTATCATCTTTCACCACTTGTTCCCCCTTGATCCACATCACCTCCAGCCCATTACACCTCAACTTCCGCTTATGTGGTCCCCATGTTATCCTCAGTCTCCTCGTCCATTTATAGTTGTCCACCTGGCCATATCCCATCTATTGATCCATACCGAGTGCGCCCATCACTTTGTCTATAGCCATGTCTATCATCAGGCTTCCCTGTAAGCATCCAACTCAAATCCATATGATGAATGATAAGGTTGTCACATCCTATGGAGGTAGAATTGACTTGGATCTTCCAGATTCCAATGAAGTAGTTATTAAGGTTGGTAGGGGGTAGTTGAACATCGTTTCCACTATAAATGGAAAACCAAGAAAGGACTGTAAGAAGGTCAACTCAACTATTTATCCTTCCTGAAACACGATTGCATTTGAGAGGGCCTGTTTCTGACAAGAAACTACATGCGCAGTCTATTAGGAAGCATGTAGACACAATGCCTTTAATGCAGCTTGTCGACTATGCTCCTGTGATTTTTGTTTTGAGTATAAATACTCATTTTTGATAATTTGTAAAGGGTATATGGTTGTGTTAGGATCCTGTATTGTAAATTTTTGATGAAGCACTCGTTTCTCTGGTTATGTATCTGTATTTGAGACTTCTTGTTTAATGAAATTCAACTTTTTTTCATATCGTTGTAAACCACTGTGTTAAAACACTTGAAATTGGAGGATCCAGTCGAGGGTATTTGTGTTGTTGTGATGTATGTTTGATCATAGCAATATTATCACTAGTTTTAAGCAATTTCTTGTGTCATCTTCTCGATCTTACAATGAGTAGCTTAGAATTGGAGGATTCAGTCGAGATGTTACAGTAGCATTGTGATGAAGGTTTGATCACTGGATTATTATGACTGTGTCATCTTGGCACATTTCAAGGTATTTCTTTTCTTCTCCAAGCTGTTGGAAGGCCTGATGCCCATAGCAGTCTTGTCCACCATTCTCACCAAGTCTTCCCTCTTCTCATTTTAAAATCAACTTCCTGACTGAAGTTAGGTCAAGACCTCACCTACTCGTGCATGTCTAGCCTAGTTTTCTAATTTAAAGTGATACTCTCATGGGTCTGTGCCCATTCGACCCCCCCAATTTATTATTATAACATATAAAACCGATGGGTATCAGGATTACCTCTTTCGCAATCCAGAGGTGACTTCTGGTGCTAAAAAATGGTAACTAAAGTGACAGTTTTGTTATCATGAACTTCATTAATTTCATATGGTCCTAGCCACCTTGTCTACAATTTTCCAGGAAAATCCTGAAATCTGGAATCATAGAGAAGCACCCAATCAACTTTCTGGAAGGATTTCATCTTGATATGTTTATCATTCCAACTATCACTCTGCTGCTAAATAACAACTGTAYGTTGAAGGGAGAACATGTGTGCTTCATCTAGCTCATTGAGCTACTGTAAGCATTGTGTGTGTGTCTCCGTAAGATCCAGTCCAATTTCTTRGGCCATTCTTAGAGTCTTGATCTCAAATAAAATTGGAAATATAGGTTCTTTTCCAAAGACTATATGATAAGGAGAATAGCCAGTAGTGTTATTCCATGTTGTGCGATAGGCCCAKAAGTAATTTGGAAGCTCGACTGCCCAATTTTGACAGTTTGTTGAGACTATTTTTTTCAAGATTGCCTCCAAGCCTTTATTAKTACTTTCCACTTGTTTGTTTTCCTGTGGATGGTATGGGGAGGTAACTCTATTTTTAATGTAATAATTGGGCAGAGAGGCCATGCTTTTATGTKCTTTAAATTGCAACCCTCCATTAGTGATTACTTCCCTGGGTAATCCATTGTGTACAAATAATTCAAAGAGGAACTTGATGACTGCTTCCTCAATTGTGTTTGTCAAGGCTACTGCGTCTACCCACTTGCTCATATAGTCTGTTGCAACTAGTATATAGGCTTTCTAGTTTGATTTTGGGTTGAAAGGGCCAACAAAGTCTAGTTCCCATCTATCAAAAGGTTATTCCACCACTTGTGCTTTTAGGTGCATTTCATCAGCTTGGCCTAGTCGACCCATCCTCTGACAATTGTCGCAAGCCTGGACATATTTATTTGCATCTTTGAATATTGAGGGCCAATAGTATCTCATCTATAAAACCTTATGCCCAATTCTACGGTCTGCAAAATGTCTTCCACGGGGCTCATCATGACCTGCCTTCAAGGCATCATAAATTTCATCATCTCTTACATATCTTCAGATCTGAATATCAGACCCTATGTGGAAAAGATATCCACCAATCTAGGTGAATTGTGCATTGCATTGAACGATTAGTTTCCTTTCTCTTGATGGAAGGTGTGCTGGTAGTTTCCAAGATGCCTGATAATTCACCACATTAGCATACCACGATGTCCTAATAGTGACAAAGAAATTTGTTCATCTGGAAATTGGTCTTCAACTGTCAAAGAGTTATTTGTTTTGGGCATGCGAGACAATAAATATGCAACAGGATTTTCTCTTCTGGGCCTATCCTTGATGGTGATGTTTAATTCCTTCAATAGTAATAACCACCAAGTAACCCATACATTAGTAATTGGTTTTTTAACTAAATATTTAATAGTAGAATGATCAGTATACAGAATAACTGGATATCTTGTTATATAGTGAAGAAATTTATTAATATGATGTATAATGGCTAAAAAATCTTTTTCTGTTACTGTGTAATTTAATTCATCATGAGTAAGATTTTTTATAACAAAATAAATAGCATAAGGTTTCTTTTCTTCTTCATATCCAAGGGCAGCGCCTATGGCGATATCTGATGCATCTGAAAAGATTTGAAATGGTAATTTCCAGTTTGGTCCTCTAAACACTAGTGTTGTTGAAACCAACCTTTTGAGCTCTACAAATGCAACATCACACTTATCAGAGCACTGTAATTTCACATTACTAGTTAAAGCATGTAAAGGGGCATCTATTCTTGAAAAAAATTATATAATCTGCGATAATATCCTGCACAGCCAAGGAAACTACGTACCTCAGTTTGTGTACGAGGTGTAGGTAGATTAAAGATTACCTCTATTTTTGTTGGGTCTACCTTAATTCCATATGTAGAAGCATAGTTTCCTAGTACCACACCTTAATTCATCATCATATGACATTTCTCATGACTCAAACATAGTCTGGTAGCAATGAATCATTCCAATACCTTCTCCATATTTCTTAAGGCTTGATCAAAGTCAGTGCCATAAGGGGTGAAATCGTCCATGTAAACTTCAACTCCTTCATTAATAAAATCAGAAAATATTCTTAAAATAACTCTCTGGAATGTATATGGAGCATTACATAATCCAAAGGGAAATAATATATATGCAAAGGTACCCCAGAGACATGTAAATGTAGTTTTATCCTAGTCTTCCGGAGCAATCTGAATCTGATTGTAGCCGCTAAAACCATCTAGGAAGGAGAAAAAATGCTTCCCTGCTAAAGTATCAAGGTATTGATCAATAAACGATAGGGGAAAGTGGTATTTCTGGGTAGCCTTATTAATTTCTATGTAATCTACATAGATTCGCCACTTCCCATTCTTTTTAGTGACGATTACTAGTGGAGAATGTTGGAATATTGGTTGTTGTCATTGATGTCAACCCTAGTCATGGGTTTTGGACCGCAAGATTGATGAAGGTATTTGGACATGAAGGAAAATGCACATCCAGATACAACACCCATGGATGGATAGTATACATCATGTTGTTTCTGGTGGTATGTGGCATGCCACGTGGATCCTCATGGTTGAGGATAAATGAATTTTTGAATATCACAAAGTCAATTGAAGAAGGAAGTACATGTAGGCCCTGAAGATAATTAAAGAAAAAAATTACAAAATAAGAAAGTGTCAGGTCGGCCCTAATGTTAAAAGGAAGTGACATAAATGGTATAAATGCATATCATTATACATTCACTTGAAACACAAGTCGAAGTTCAGAGGAAATCAAAAGTAAAGAAGGTCGGATTTCAAGGGAGGATGAAGTCTTTTGGTGATGTGTTCTAAAGTATGTTATTTACAGGTCATCTTACCATTTTCTCTATAAATGTTTTTTCTAGAATGATTCAGATGGTGAAATTTCTATGGCATTGAGAAGACATATCAAGGTACTTGTGGTAAAATTTTCATTTCTTGATTCCCTATAATTATGGAGATACACTATGTGCAAGATAGGGGTTTTGACCAGTCCTGAAGCTAGTCAATAAACATGTGTTCTGGGTAAAACAGTCATAACTTATTCATAAAGAATCCAACGGAAGTGGGACCAATTCCATTGGAAATAGTACGAACTTTAGTTTTGTTTGTGATATTTTCATAATCTTATGTTAAATATTGAGCGCAGGGAATTTTGTACAAGTTCGGTCTCCTGAATAAACCATAATTGAATAAAGTCTACCATTATTTCTATAAATTATTTTTGGGGAGGATTC
>JASDQU010589819.1:5194-15683 GCA_032191745.1 Picea mariana | reverse complement strand
ATGCACCTTACCTAGTGTCACATTGACTTTTTTGAGTTTAAAAACCCCTTGACACCATGAAAGGAAATTTCCAAGACCCCTAAGTCTCATTGGAGGAAGAAACCCATCATTTCAAGTTCAAAACACACCTTTTTCCTGGAAAAATCGACCATTGTTTGGGCATTTATGAAGGGTGGCACCTCCCTGGCCAAGCTGGGGAAGTTCCACTTCATGGAATGGTTCCCCCCTTGTCATATAAATGGAGAAACACCCTAGAGTATGGTGCCATGTTTTTAACTAAGGGGGAGCACCACTCTGGTTGAGAGAAAAGAGGGATCTCCCCCACCTTATTTTGTGGGCCAATTCTTTGAGATGGGGTTAGTTGTGTTTGACCCTCATGATTCATATTCATCCTAGGATTTGATCCAAGACTCAAGGATCCATATCCCTCATTTTATCATGGTATTTGTTCCTCTCAATATTATATATTGAGGGCTTTCCAAGGTGAAAGGAGGAAGGATTGGAGCATATCAAACCTATGATATTGGGGAAAGGATTGGAGCATATATAACTTTTGATCTTGGAGGAATATTTCATGTATCAAAATGATGATATTGGTAGATTCGTGTAAGGGATAGATGAGGATAGCTTGGATAATTGTTCCAACATCATCCATGGTTTGTAAGTATTCTCTTTGGGTTCTCATTTGAATATACTTGGCATATTTCCTATAAGTTTGTGTATTCTTGCATGTGCTTATCTATTGTCACTTCAATCATCATAGATGAATTTGTTTGATATAATAAACTAGAGTAGTAGGTAGTGGTTTCTCTTTGCTACCCTTTGTAGGTATCAAGTTTCACTAGGGCATTTGGAGATCAAGCTCAAATTGGAAGCAGCGAGGACAAATTTCAAAATAAGGTGAATCACACCCTTCCTCCCTTTCTCTTTCTGATTAGTTAAATTGAATTCAAAGGGAATTGTGTTTCCACCTATAGTTTTTATGTCTTGGTATAGGGGTCTGTAATCCAAGGGAGGTTTCACCTATCCACGGGGGAAACATTCTGTAACAGAAATTGGTGAATCCATTGGGGAAGGACTTTAACTAGTATTTCCTTGGGTCGTTTGAAGCCTCTGCCTACCTTCAGGTATTGTTTGTTGCTTGGTTCTGATATAATTCACATTCCCTCTTCTTCACTGAAGAGATCACATATTCATTGATTTTATTTTCCAATCTTTTATCTTGTTTGAGAAATTTTATGAACTTCGCATAAGGGTGGCACTCCCCTCCAATTCATACCAGGGCGCCATATACAACATTGACGCTCCCCAGAATCCTACAAGAGGGTGAAATTAGGTGATTGGAGCCCCCCATAAACTCATACATAGCACCATTCCCCTAAATGGTGCTCTGTCTTCTTGAGAATAAAGGCCCCATTCCCCCTGTTTTGGCCTTTTTTCCTTTTTTTGCTTGTTCTTTCTTAGTCAAATCTTGAGGGGATTTTTTCCTAGAGAGTCATGATTATATTTGAATTTGTTTGGATTGAGGATTTGATGTTTATCACTCATTTTTACTTTTGATGATATTGCAAGCCTCTTCTACATTACTATATTGGTCCAACTTTCTTGTTCTTTGTCTTGTGATCTTTCGATTATCTATTTGATTGCAAGATTCTGCAAAGGTTTGTTTGGTATTGAGTTTATGTTCAATATTGTTTACCACATATCGCGTCTTTGAATCATTGAGATCCTTTTTCTTACCAAAACCTATCTTGAATGCTTGCTTCTTGTTGCTCATCTTTAAGGATTATTGAGTGATTTCCTCTTTCATTGTTTGTTTTCTTTAAGTCTTGTCATTTTTTTAGTGCACTTCTTATTAGATATTTTTATTGTGTATTATTTTTTATTTTCATCAGATTCTTGCATTAAAAGTAAGGAAGTATAAAAAACTTGAGTTTGATTTAGATTCATTTCATTTATAATCAAATGAACAAGAAATTGATTGCATTCAAAGTTTTGGGTGGTAAACTGCATTAGATTTCATCGAACATAAGTCTTTGCATCTCATTATGTTGCACTCTTTTCGAGTCAAAATCATGAACATCATCAGTTTCGCTTCCATATCCTTGAGTAAACAACATCCTAATAATCAAAATGTTAATTAAAATCTATCTAGAAACTTTTCTTTCTAGGCATTCTACAAACCTACATTAGCTTAGGTGTAGGGCTTTGGAATAGGTGATGAGAATAACTTTTCAAAGCCATAAACAAATATAGAGTCTTGTGATGGGGAGCGAAAATCTGATTTTCATATAAGCATATCCAGGAACCACCTCTCACACAAAGGATAAACACGAGGTCATGTGCAGGAGAGCAGTGGATATTTCCCTTCCAAGGCTCAAATAATCATAAAGGAACAAATGTATATTGGGGGTTTTTCTTGACAAACTGTTGGTTTCATTTGGTCTTGGTGCTTCATGAATCCTGAATCCATTCGAGGTCGTCAAGAGTCTTACTGGTCCACTTTTCTTCATTTCTCTTGTAGAGCTTCAGACTTTGATATTTGTCCCATACGTTCGGACCCGATTGTCGACTGTACTCACCCGGAGGCTGACTACGAGCTGGTAAAATTAATGGCCTTTATCTGTAGGGTTCATACACAAGGTGATGGTGAAGGGGATTCTTTGTTGTACTTGGTTCAGGAATTCATCAAACTCAATTGGGATCCTTGGATGGTAACCCACACATAGACCGTGAGGGAACTTGCACCAAGGTGTAAGTCCGTTAAGTAGGTCACCAATGTAACTAGTTGATATAGGATCTTTTCATCGAAGTGAATTATAAAGAATTGTATTAAATGAGAATAAATTAAAGTGAACCATAAAGAAGGAAAAGCTCAATAATGAAAAGACATAAGCATCAAATATGAACGCAAAAAATTGATAACAGAGTTCATCCCTAGTGGACTACATCTTCGGGTCCTACTCTCAAATGGGTGGGCCTTTTTATTAACTCAGCAAAAGAATTTGGCAAAATACATAAGTATACCTCATTTTGGAATTAAGTTGTTGAATCTTTTCTCAGATCATAAAACATATAGTACCATTGAATTCATTGCGTCAAATTACCCAAAAATGACTTTCTCCACACCTCAATCTGACTCTGGCACTCCCAGGCCCTTGAGAAATCTTGTCTCAGTTTCCTTACCTACTCTCTGCAATTAATTCTCTATACTACGTCTTGAAATTCATTCTCGGTTGTACCATCAAGCACCCTCTTCCCCATCCATGGGAAGACTCAGCATTTAATGGAAAATTTGGGTGGACTAACCAATGGAGTTCGTTGGCCCAATGATGGAAGATGCTATTGTAAGGAGTTGGATAGGGGGAGGTCCCGAGGTAGAGCCCGCGGGCCTCCCCTTTTGGGTTATTGTTATAACAATACATACATACATGTATGTGTGTGTGTGTGTGTGTGTGTGTGTGTGTGTGTGTGTGTGTGTGTGTGTGTGTGTGTGTGTGTGCGTGTGCGTGTATTGGAACTTCACCAAGTTTGGAGCGTTGTTTAGATTCATCAAATTTTGTATATTACCTGCAAGATTTGGCGGGCCCATTTTTTTAATTTTTGAAAATCCGGTTTTGATCCCTCATTGGGAATTTTCCCACTGCCATATGGCAGCCAACCATTGGCCCTCGCCAACCACTTACACAGTCAACTATCACATCACTTGCCACATCAGCCTCCCATGTAAAACTGCCACATCTCGTATGGTCTGCCACATGGCACTTCCTCATTAGTCCATGGATTGAGCCGAAAATGTTGAAAATGAGTAACACATGGTAGCCTCTAGTGTTTCCATGTCACCATGTTGATGTCATGTTGATGTCAGCATGACACATGTATTTCTCTATGCGTGCCACGTACAATGTATAGATGTTGATGTCATCTGTACTGATGTTGATGTCAGTAGTACAGATGTTGACTCATCCCTATTGACTGGGCTAGGTTGACCAAAAATTTGACCGCAAATATATTTTGATCTGTAACCTTGTTTGACGAGTCGCTCACACCATTGGAAATATTGTGACATGCTCTTCGGGATGATGCCAATTTCACTAAGTTTTGAGGACTTTGAATTTTTTCCCTTTCTCTATCTGCTAAGGCCATTCTGAGCTTCCTAAGTTGTTTCTACGAATTTTGAGTTGTCCTTAGTCTTCTCTAAATCCTCTTTTGGATCACGCCTTCCCACTGAGAGACTTTTGGACCACCAAAATATTTCATCAATCAACACATAAGTGAGGGACAAGTTCGCCCACCTTGTTCTTCTAGATCCACTTTTCCTTGCTTGGATGTGTGCCCTTTAATCCTACTTGAAGATAATTAACATCACCCCTGCGTGAAGTTCTCATCCTTTTGTCCAGGATGATATATTCCTTTAACTCATCCAAGTACTCAGGAGAAAAATCATCAACTTAAGGTATTGAAATTTCCTCACCGTGATCCATGATCATTGGAGGCTAAAATTTTTTCAAGTCCTCCACATTTACAACTAAGTAGATTTGCATATAAGGTGGAATATCTAGATGAAAATCATTAGTACCACTTTTCTCCAAAATAGTGAAGGGTCCATAACGGATGGGATTGATTTTCTTGCCTTCACCCTTCAATATTTCCTTGTTGATGTGAAGCCATACCTGGTCTCCAACCTAGAACTGATGATCAATCATGTGTTTGTCATGCTGAGCTTTATACTGTGCTTGAATTTTCTCCAACTGTTCCTTGACTACTTGGTGTACCTATTGGATCCTATGGATGAACTTGTGGGTGCTTTCTTCATTCCTTCTTCATTTGAATCAACATCTCTCCCATACATCAAGTCCAAATGAACCTTAGGTAAATACACAAAACATGTCTCAAAAGGAGAACATTGAGTGGAGGAATGTAATCCTCAGTTGTAACCATGATGTACATAGGGTATTTGTTCATCCCATAACTTGGGATGATTTCTACAGTAGCCTTGAAGAAAAAGTACCATTGTTCAGTTAACAACCTTTGTTTCTTCGTCAGTCTGTGGATGAAAATAAATTCTCCTCTTCAACTTGGTGTCCATCATTCTCCAAAAAATTGTCCAAAAATCCCCAAGGAATCGAGTATCTCGCTCCGAGATAATGAATGTGGGTAACCCAAAGTGAACCCAAACATAATAAAAGAAGAGATTATCAATATCCTCAACAATGATCTTCTTTTTACATGGAATTAATATACACATCTTGCTAAACCTATCCTCTAGAACATACAAATAGCCATGACCCCTTTTTGAAATTGGTAAACCCCCTACAAAATCCATGGAGATAATTTCCCATGGATGGGATGGAACATGCAGTGGTGAGTATAGCCCCAGTTTTCTATTAGTGGGCTTACAAGTAGAACACATCACACACCCCTTTACATATTTAGTTACAATTTCTTTCAACTGAGGCCAGTAACAAAACCTCTGCAGATAAGCCATATTTTTTCCTACCCCAAAATACCCAGACAAAAGATAAGTGTGATCTTCTCATATTACATGGACTAATTCACTTGTAGGAATACATAGCTTTCTAAGATGGTAGAGTATTTTTCCCTGCAGACAATAGTTCTCTACCTGTGCACCATGGGTTAGCTTCTCATATACTTATTTAAAGTCTTCATCAATGGCATATTGTTCCACATAGCTATCATGAGATAAATAAGCATTCTTCAAAATAATAGAAGCAACAATAGGAGGTCTAGAAATCATATCAGCTACCTTGTTACTCATACCCTTTTTGTACTTGATTACCAAATGAAATTGTTGTAGGAAACCCATCCATCTGTAACATCGAGATTGTTGTAGTTTGGTATGTTCTTGGAGATACTATAAGGGTTGATGATCTGTATGTATGATTTTTTCCTTCCCTAACAAGTAGTGCTTCCATTTCTTTATGCTTTGAACTAATGCATACAACTCTTTATCATATGTAGGATAGTTAAAAACAACTTGGTTAAAAGTTTTAGAGTGGTAAAAAATAGGATTACGATATTGCATCAATACTGCACACATGGCGTATCCATTGTCATCTATATTGATCTCGAAGGGATGTTGAAGATTCAACAGTGCTAATACTGGTGTGGTACTGATATTTTCCTTCAGAGTTTCGAAAGAATTTTGTTGCTTTCCTCCCCACCGAAAAGTGTTCTTCACATTGGTTAAGGCATGTAAAGGAGCTTATATAGAGGAGAAGTTTGAAATAAAACTCCTCCAATACTAGAATGCACCTAAGAACCCTCGTATTTCGGTTACATTTTTGGGCTCGGGCCAATTTACAATTATATCAATCTTGGAAGGATCAATTTTCAATTGTCCTCCTCCTATAATATGACCTAAGTACACAACTGTAGTCTTACCAAATTCACATTTAGACAATTGTACATACAACTTTTCCCTTTGAAAAGTATCCAATACTTTATTTACATGCCTTACATGTCCATCCTAAGTCCCGCTAAATATAAGAATGCCATATAAATATACAATCACAAAATCATCTAGAAATGTCCTGAATAAATCATTCATCACACGCATGAAAGTTGTCGAAGCATTACAAAGCCCAAATGGCATAACTAACCACTCAAACAATCCATGTTTGGTTTTAAAGGAAGTCTTCCATGCATCATGTTTTGCAACCCTGATCTAATGGTATCCACTGTGCAAATCCAACTTAGTGAAATAAACAACATTCTTTAACCGATCAAGTAAAAGATCTATATGAGGAAGAGAGTATCGATTTTTCACCGTGATTTTATTTTAGGCCCGGTAATCGACACACATTCGCCATGTTCCATGTTTCTTTGGCACCATCATGATCATAGAACCACAAGGAGATAAGTTTGGCCTGATGACCCCTTGATCCAATAAGCCTTGTACCTACTTCTTGATCTCTTTCATCTCTACAACTGACATTCTGTACATCTCTTTCATACTATAAGGATTGATGATTTGTATGTATGATTGTTTCCTTCCCTAACAAGTATTGCTTCCATTTCTTTATGCTTTGAACTAATGCATACAACTCTTTATCATATGTAGGATAGTTAACAACAACTTGGTTAAAAGTTTTAGAGTGGTAGCAAATAGGATTACGATATTGCATCAATACTGAACCCATGGCATAGCCATTGTCATCTATCTTGATCTCTAAGGGATGTTGAAGATTCAACAGTACTAATACTAGTGTGGTACTGATATTTTCCTTCAGAGTGTCGAAATATTTTTGTTTCTTTCCTCCCCACCGAAAAGTGTTCTTCACATTGGTTAAGGCATGTATAGGAGATTATATAAAGGAGAAGTTTGAAATGAATCTCCTCCAATACTGGAATGCACCTAAGAACCCTCATATTTCGGTTACATTTTTGGGCTCGGGCCAATTTACAATTATATCAATCTTGGAAGGATCAATTTTCAATTTTCCTCCTCCTACAATATGACCTAAGTACACAATTGTAGTCTTACCAAATTTACATTTGGACAATTGTACATACAACGTTTCCCTTTGCAAAGTATCCAATACTTTATTTACATGCCTTACATGTCCATCTCAAGTCCCACTAAATATAAGAATGCCATATAAATATACAATCACAAAATCATCTAGAAATGTCTCGAATACATAATTCATCACACGCATGAAAGTTGTCGGAGCATTACAAAGCCCAAACGGCATAACTAACCACTCAAACAATCCTTGTTTGGTTTTAAAGGAAGTCTTCCATGCATCATGTTCTGCAACCCTAATCGGATGGTATCCACTGCGCAAATCCAACTTAGTGAAATAAACAACATTCTTTAACTGATCAAGTAAATCATCTATACGAGGAAGAGAGTATCGATTTTTCACCGTGATTTTATTTAAGGCCTAGTAATCGACACACATTCACCATGTTCCATTTTTCTTTGGCACCATCACGATCATAGAACCACAAGGAGATGAGTTGGGCTTGATGACCCCTTGATCCAATAAGCCTTGTACCTACTTCTTGATCTCTTTCATCTCTACAACTGACATTCTATACATTCCCACATTAGGAAGAGCATAATATTGTTGAAGAGGTATTTCATGTTGGATTTCCCTCTTAGGAGGTAATGCATCTGGCTCCTGGAAAACATCATCATACTTAGAAGCAATATCAATTAATTATTTCTTATGAGAAGGATCACATCCTTGGAAAGCGTCAGATGTTCCGACATATTTATCCCTTATGACCATGAGTACATATCTCTTATTAGTGTTTATGAGTCTCTTCATTTGTCCTGCACTAACAAGTGTTGTGTTTACCCTCATGTTGTGTGCTCTAACAATATATTACACTCCCTCCTTAGTAAGGTGATATTTTTTCTCATGACGAAAGAAGATTTTTTTTCTATCATAAAGATAAGGACTCCCCAACACTATGCCAAATATATCAAGTGATACAACATCCAAATCCACTTCATTGATCAACTTTGAAGCAATAGAAAATCTGACCCTACATTGCTTGGTGACATTAAGTTTTTCTTTATCACATACCCAACCAAGAGGATAAGTCTTTGGATGTGGCTTCATTTCAAGACCCATATTTTTGACAAGTGCTTCTGATATCAAGTTTACTTGGGAACCCAGATCAAACAATGTATCTATCTTAGTGTGTTTAGATACAACTCTTATATGAAATAATTCATTCCTCTTTCTTTCATCATCATTGGATTCATTATTGGAATTTGAACTAGCATGAAGGGAATCTTTACCTTGTACTCAAACCACTATGATATTTCCTTCATCTCCTTAATCGAAACCAAGATCGTGTTACACTGTAGAAATGGTGTTTGTCTTCCCCTGTCCACCGAACTATTTCGGTCTCTTCTCTAGATGTAGTTTCCAAAATATTTCATCATCATGACCACTTTTCTTGCAATGGGTGCAAAATGGTTTTCCTTCTTCTCTCTTTACAGTGGTGGTCTTCTTGTCCTTCCTTTTAAGATTCTTAAACTGCCTATGTGGGAGATTGGAAGGTTTGTTTGTGGGATCTTCTTGAACATGTGTTCCCATGTTCTCAAGGTGAGTGGATTGCACACAAACTTCGTCAAGACTGGTGGGGTTAAACAATAGAAAAGTACGACGAATATAACTGTGAAGTGTGCCAATATACTTCATTAAATTTTCATAAGAATCCAAAGGAATGTTTAATGAAAGAGCTTTCTTCCTAAATCCTTCCATGAAACTTATTATAGTTTGACCTTTAATTTGTCTTAAAGTTTGTCATTCCATCATTGCTTTATGTAAATAACCCAATGGATAAAATTGCTTCCTTATGGCTGATTTAAATCCCGACCATGAGGAAATAATATTACCACACATACTTATGTTCTGAAGTTTGTTCTCCCACCATATGACAGTGGTGCTTTCCAACTGAAGAGAATCCAATTGCAATTTAACTTCCTCTTCATCAATCCGTTGAGCATGGAAATATACTTCAACCTATTGGATCCAATTATCTAGCTTTTCAGGATTATCATCTCCATTAAACATAGGCAAATAAAATTTTACATTAATCTTTAGTAATGGTTTTTGAAAAGAAGCTTTATGGATAGAATGATTAGAATGATGAGAATGCTCAGAGGAAGAAGAGCTAGAACTTGATGGWGAACATGGAGRCTCAGGAGGGTCTTTTCCATCCTCTTGATTTACTGAAGTATTATTATCAGCTTGTGCTTCCTTTTTCTTCCCTTTCTTCTTCATCCTCTTCTCGTAGTCTCCATACAGTCGATTGACTATTTYTGACATGTGATAAAATACTATATGGAAGTTTTTCTCATGTTCATCACACTTGTCCTCTTCTKTCATTTTCTTCCTTCGGGATGCATGACCAACTTCATGATTGAAAWTTTTAAGAGTTCATTAACCCTTCTTATGATTGGACCTAGTAAGAATTCACATTCAACAATTCAAGTCAAATATGACTCCTATAATACCAACATGATCCAGGATCTTTTCATCGAAGTGACTTATAAAGAATTATATTAAATGAGAATAAATTAAAGTGCACCATAAAGAAGGAAAATCTCAATCACGAAGAGACATAAGTTGTTAAGCCCTAATATTGGCTCATTACCCCTTAATTGGGGCATATTAAATTAGTAATGTTATTTTATTTATGTCGTCTTTATTCCATTAGTTGTAATTATACCTCCTAGTCTCCTATATATACCAAGGAGACATTTTCATTTGGAATCATTTTGTACTTGAACATTTATGTGAGGTAAAAGGAGGTTTCCCCCTTGAAGAGGATTATTATCTGAAATTATCTCTTTTACAAGGCGTTGAGTACTTATGCTAAGGTTTTTCTATGCTATATTGATATTTGGTTCTTAACATATGGTATCAGAGCTCAAGGTCTTGGGGTTTCGCTGCTACATCTGAGACACCGTGGAATTTTTTCTATAACTTGTTTTCTACAA
>JASDQU010589818.1:47792-64521 GCA_032191745.1 Picea mariana | reverse complement strand
ACACAATTCCTAATGCAATATAAGATGCATCTAAATGCACATGAAACTCCTTACTCCAATCTGGGAAAACCAAAATAGGCACAGTAACCATTTTTTGTTTCAGCGTGTCAAAGATCTACTTGCATTCTTTTGTCCAGTGAAATTGACAATATTTATTCAAAAAAATTTCCATGGGTGCTGTAATCTGGGCATATCCTTTAATAAACTTTCTTTAATATCAAGTATGTCCCAGCGCAGTGCGTAGCTATTTGACTGAAGTAGGAGGTGGCAAATCAACTATAATGGCAATTTTAGATGGGTCTACCTGCAATCCTTGCTTGCATACAATATGACCTAACAACACTCCAAATGGTGAGAAGAAGATGCACTTCTTCAGATTTAAGGCAATTTGAAACTACCTGCATTTGTCCAAAATTAGCCCTAGACATTCAATATGATTCTTCAATAAACTAAACACAGTCCAATCATCAAAATATGCTTCTAGAAATTTATGTAGAAACTCCTTGAATGCTTTGACCACCATCCTGGAAAATATGGCTGGTGCATTCTTCAATCTGAATGGCATTAATGTATATTGGTAGGATCCCCATTTTGTGGAAAAGTTGGTCTTATGGTGATCTTCCTTGGCAATCCAGATCTGATGGTATCTTGAAAATCCATTTGTAAAAGAATATACCTCTTGGCCTCCTACATTATCTAACACTTCGTCAGTCAATGGAGTAGGGAAGGGGTCATGCAAACATGCATCATTCATCTTCCTGAGATCTATGCAGATCCTGATCTCTCCTATCTTCTTGTCTTGCACCACCATAGGGCTAATCCATTTTGATTCTTCAACAGGTTCTATAATTCCTGCTTCCAGCATTCTGTCGAGATCAATCTTCACTTTCTCCTTATATTTAGGGTTCAATCTATAGGGTCTCTGTTTGACTAGTCATGCATCTGGTTTCAAAGGGATCCTCATTTCTCCCATAGGCCCTTTAATTCCCTTCATATCAATGAACTTGGTCAAAAACAAGTCTTGATATTCATGTAGTAATTCCGTTATATTGTCAATAGTAGCAGCATCCCAATAATCTCCAACATTTGCAAGATTTGGTGTTTTCTTTGTTCTAATATTGACTTTCTTGATCTTGATCGACTTTCCAATAAATGGTAGCTCAACTCCTATTCCTTTCACATCTCTTTGGCCTTTTGTTTCTGCGATGTTCACCTTCCTAGGATCATCATCTTCATTAGCATTGATGTTGTAATAGCCTTGCATTTTTTGGAGAGGTGCAGTCCATTCATCCTCTTCTCATTCCAAAGGAAGTCTAGGTGCCTCCTCGAATACTTTTTGTCTTACACCCTTTAATCCTTGATCTACTGTAGGATATTGACTTTCAAATAAGAAGGTATTTACAAAATTCTAAGTCATACCTTCCCAATTTGCAGTGATGAGGCGCAACTCTGCTTGAAGGTACCAATTGATAGGGGTTGTGTCCATCTTGTTAATGAATTTGTGCACCCATTGGTCATAAGAAATATTGCTAAAGGCTTCCTCACAACTTCTCACATTGTCCTTCAGACAACTTCGTCCTGTATATAGAACCTCACAGCCTTCTACTTATGCTAAGAACTACGTAGTTATCAGGGTACAACATTGTACCCATTCTGTAATGTTGTTTTTGTGTGTCCCCCAACATCTTGCTAGTGTTGCTTTCAAGGCCTCATCCATTGCCAACAAGCGTTGTTATGTGGGTACACTTTCTTCAAAGTCCGACAAGAAGGTTTCTAAAGGATTCATACCATCAAAGGTGGGTAAGTTACTTACTATGGTGCCAATCCATCGTACTTCTCTGGTTAATCTAGCACATATCCTTGTAGATACTTCATACAGTTTGTTATGCTAATTCTCTAGTGCTTCTTCTGAATTTGATGACCATGTGTTGTCACTTTGCCAGCTCAAATTTCCATCCACCCTAGGATTAGTATAATCTTGCTGTCTGGCTATTAATTTGTGTATGTTTTCTAGTTCATAGGCATGGTCTTATTCTCTGATGGGCTTAGTGTATCATTGACCTTCATCGGGATCTAAAGGTGTGATGAACCTAAGGCCATCTCCTTCAAAATTCATTCATCTTTTCTTTAAATCGACCACAGTGGAATTATTGAAAGCCCAACCAATTCCTAACAGCGCAGGGTAAGGACAACTATCATCAACTATCTCAATTACCTCAAAGTCTGCAAACGTCCTTACTCCATCGATGTTCACAAGGACATGTTCCAATCTACCAAAGGGTCTTACTGCCTGCTGGTTATCCATCCTAAGACTAATAGGGGAATACATCAACTTAGTTTTTCCCATCAGTGCCCAGGTTTCCTTCATCATGACATTGACCTATGATCCTAAGTGGAGGACCACATAGTCTATAAATATTCTCCAATCTAAGCATTCAGGTGTATTTCCTTATTTGTCCTTCTCTTCTTGGATAGTTGATGTAATGCTTTATTCAATAAAGGATCTACCCTACTTATCTTATACTGTCTGACCAAATTTTGCAGTTCTTGTATATCTTTCTCATCTTTAATCAGCTCTATAAATGTATACAAGAAACTAACAAGTTTACTTGCCTCTTTTCCATCTCCGGGTGAAGCAGATTGATCAAATGCTATAGGAATTCCACATTCTCTTACTTCTGGTCATGTCTTTGATGAAGAACCTTGGTTTCCCCTAAATTCTCTTCTTGCCTCCTCAAACATTTGTTTTTCTTTCGTTGCATCAAAAGTTTGTGTCTTCTCTGCATCTTTCCTGATTCTCGATTCTTCTGTAGTCTTTCCTTGGGTCATTATGTCTTCTCCTATAACAGTTCCTCCTCTAGTGATAACAATGACTCTAGGGTCTTCTCTACGAGGTTTTTCTTTGATCAATTGTATCTGCAGGTTTTGCTGAGGTCCCCATTTCTCTTGAAGTTTAGCCAACAATGTTGGACATTCATTGATAACATGCTCGAAGGAGTTGCAATAGCTTCAAGTGGTACAAGGGTTCTGAAAATCCCTTGCCAAGTGTCCTAGCTATGCATAGTTATAACAAATTATCTTTCCTCGACCTCAAACCATCCCTCCTCCTCTTCGTCTTCCTCGGAATCCACCCCGAGGGTTGAATTTTCCTCTACCAAGGGAGTTATATTGTGTATTGTTGCATTCTTGCTGTACTTCACCTTGATTTTTTTACATATCTCTTGACCTTTCAGGCATGACATCATAAGCCCTACAATCCCTATCATCATTTCCCATGGACTTACAGAACGTGAAATACAAATTTGTGGGTGTTTGAACATATTTTTGCATGTAGTAGCACTCACCAGGGCGATGTCTGTTTCTTCATACCTCGCACTAGGATAGGGTGACTTGCTTCAAAGGGATTGGAGCTCTAGAGGCCAAGTATTCATGGAATAGGGGACAATGCTCCTTTTCATGACCTTCTGATTTGCATCTGACACACCAGATATCTTATATTTTATCTTTTCCCTTGTCTTTCTTCATATCTTTGACCTGTAGAGACAAACTAGTTAGCTGACTCAACATTTGACTCATACCTGAGCTGGATTCTCCCATAGGAGTTGATTCTAACTTCATGGCAATCTCTAGTGCCTCATCCTGCGAAGAAATATTTTCTTACATCAGAGGAACACTGATGTGTGGTAAGAGGGCAAGAGTGAACCATTCCTTGTTCTGCTCATCTGAGATTTGAAAACTCAAATGGCATGTCAAGGTCTTGAATCTTTGATCGAAATCCCATACTAGATCAGCTATTCTCTGCTTGATTTCTTTCAGTTCTATAATGCACTGCGATTTTGACTTAGGTTTCTTGAATTTAGCAATTAGTGAAGTCTTAATGGAATTCATCGGTTTAGGTGTGGATCCTTGGTAAAATTTCATGTACCAGCTTAGTGCGCAATCTCTTAGGGTGGTACCGAACTGATCTCGTTTGTTAGATTCGTCGGTGATATTCTTAATACTCCACATAGCTTCGTAGAGAAACCAATGTTGTTCAGGGTCTTCAGATCCGTCTCCTCTAAAGGTGGGTAACCTCATCTCGTCTGCCATAGATATTCCTAGGTTTCTGGACTAAGTATGTGGTATACTACTAGTGACAGTGCTCTGAGTGATCTGGTGACTCTGATTACTCTGACTACTTAATGTTGCTAAAAAAACAATAGGATTAATAGTACTTACTTCGATAGTCGATGCAGTTCCTGAAGCTTTTAGCTTTTCTTGGTGAGGTTCTTCAACTTTCCCTTCCTCTGGATGTTCCTCATCTACCAAATCTGCCTCTTCTCCACTTTAGAAACCCTTATCCCTGTAGTTCTTCTTAAACAAGTTCATGAGAGGAACTTCTCTGAACACTCTCCCACTATGCGTATGTGTAGCCTCTGTGTCGTTGTCGCTGTCCAAATTCTTGAACATTAGCCTTTTCCAATCTGACCAACTACTGTATCTTCAAGATTTTCTTCTCATGCAATAACATATTTATCCTCAACTTCAGAAAATGTAAAAGTTTTCCTCTGTGTCCCTTGACGAAATATATCTCGGCCTGGCTATATGACTCTACTTTGTCAACAACAAACTCAGTGATATACCCTCCAATGGTGCTATCGAACCACTGATCTACTACTCTTGACATGACGTTATCAACTCTCTTGACCTTCTTGATTAGCGTCGACATCCAGACCATAGGTGGCCTAGATATGATCTCAAATTGGGTATCTTCTAACCTAGCTAGCCACTCGTATAGCTCCTGATGGATTCCTCCAAAGAAAATATCATGTATATCAGTAAAGATATATCTCTCCAACCAATCCTCCATACTAAGACTAGGGTTATTGTTATGGGATTCAGCAAAGTCCTTTTCTTGATATTATATCCACTTCTGAATCTTTGTCTTTGATGGAAACCACCTTGACATTCCCTCAAGAAGATTATGGTCTCTGCAACAGAACCGTTTGTTGGCACAGGGGAAGACCCAAGGTTCAACGCACCAAAAAATCCCTAACTACTAGCCCTTTCAATAGAACCCGTGAAGAAGATGCAGTCTCACCTAAAGTAGCTATGGGAGGGTTGCAGAACAGATATGTATACAACCAAGGGGATATCAAGTGGATCCATTATGAGAACAACACAAAAGTTATATATCACTTATTAGCTAAGATATATTCCGCACAACTATCTATCAGATCTAACAAAGTAATGCAATAATGGTAAACCAAATGACAAAGAATAGAGCATCAATCACACACAACACAAAATATATGTGGTTCACCCTCTCTCTAGGGATACATCCATAGAACTGTGCTTTATAATATGTTAAGATGAAGCATACAGTTCTTGTCTGCTCTCTTAGCTAGCAGATCTTATTTCTTCTTCTCTCTATCCCTCCCCTTCTTGTGCACCCAACTGCAAGACTTGATCTCTGCACCTAGTTGGAGGTATTACAATACCAGAAGGCTCTTACACTTAGCACTTCTCTCTCTCATACAATAATTGCTCATGCCAATAAAAAAACTAGAATGAACCCTCTTCCCTCATCTAGGTTCTTATTTATACATTACAATCACTCACTGACAGCCTTAGGTTGAAACCTAGGTGTCAAAAACCTATATACCAAAATCCTATGTGTCCAAAACCCTAGGTCAACTTGACCCACGTTCTCAGGGCTTCACCATCCTGTCTTCCTTCCTTCTCGTGCAGTGCTCCAAGGCATCCATCGGTAGATTTTTCCTCTTGCTGAGTTGTCCATGATCCAGCTTTCTTGCTGATCTTTCATCCTTGATCTCCTCGTCCAACGACTTGCTTCCTTTTAATTCTCTTAGTCTTTTCTTCTCTTTTGCTCACTTCGACTGAGTAACAGTCATTGTGTCTTCCGTGCAGTTCACATTTCATCTTTTCTTCCTTAATCTTCACTTACTTCCATAACCAAGGGCCAACACTATGTGACACATTCACATACATATATATATATTTATATAACATGCATTAAATCAAATTAACACATTTAATGAAATTTAACCAATAATACAGAGTAATGACAATATTACTGCTAACATACATAATTAATTGAATTAATAGTAATTCATACATTTAGCGGAATACATGATTATATTACAAGCATCACAAACATGCATTTTAATTGAAATTAAACAAATAATAATACTTATCTTTGAAATTGTAGTAACTCCACCAACTACGTGTAGACTTTCCACAAACCTCCCAACCTTAGACCACACTTCTCATCACGCTCAGTAGTGGGTCACCCCCGAGCTGGGACTAAGATCCACCCAAGGAAAGGGAATCTGAGACTAGGCCGAGGTTACAAGAAAACTTCACAGAGAAACCAGAAGGATTCTCTCCAGGAGCCCTCTTATGCCCACTACTCACAGACTCTCATTCCCCACATGCTTGTTCCACCTGGGAGTATACACCTTCACAAACATAGTCCATTGGTGCTTCACCTCCCTCTCTGGATCTTGACAACATGCCTGATCAGGAATTCTCAGAGCTTCGTAGCTGGTGCTAGACTCTCTCTGGGACAATACCACTTCCCAACAAACTCTCTCACCTAGAGAGAGCTGCTCATAGGCCTAACAACATGCCTCTTATACCACGGGCCTAAAAACCCGCTTCTTCAACACACTATTCAAATCAATTCCAACTAGGTGAGGGAAACCACAACAACATCAACACTCAGTGGACACAAGGATGACACCCACAATAGAAAATGGGCATAGACCCAAAAATGGCAACTAAAGAACGCTAAGACACAACACGCTCAGGTGATTACCTAGGTGCCAGGTTCCATAGAAGACACAGATCGGCCCACGGATTACCAGTTTCAAGATGCATGAGAAGAAAATTATGTAGAGGTCAATGATGGAGGCCAAACGCAGAGACCAGATGAAATTCATGGGAATACACCAGTCGATCTCATAGGTCTCATGGTTTTAGGTTTCAGAGCCGCGTGAGGTATGCATGCAAATATCAGACGCAAAGGAAACATGGTTCAAATAGCGGATGCAAGAATGGAGGACACACTCCCATCATGGCTCAATTATTGGGTTAAATTTCATGTGCCTGGGTCGACACATGTCGCCCATGAAGCTCAATGCACTCCATCAAGTATGTGTTCCCTTTTGCACACACTGGAGATGCATGCGTTGCCTCTCCCAGGACTAAGGATGAAAACATGTTTGTCACACAACTTTGGAATAATAATAAATTATTATTACCAAGCACTTAAGCCCCCTACCTTAGCCCCTCTTTCCAATATTTCAGCCCCCTTTCCCTTACCCACCTTGTGGAAGCTTAGTCCCGCATCACTCTTTCTTTGTGGTTGGTCTGCACACAATGACGTTTAATGTTTATTAATGTTCTGCATAATTCCATATACAAAAACAGGCTCCTGGCCTTTAAAACTTAGGCGCTTTAGGAAAATAAACACATAATCCCACCAAATTATCAATACTCAACTCACCAGCCTACAAAACATGATTTACAATTCATAAACATGACTTACAACATGGCTCATCCTCGGGAATATTACAATCGCCTCCCTTTATTTTTGCATTGTCCTCAGTGCAACTTTTACACAACATCAACAAGATTTTCAAAATCTTCAAAAATGATGTGGATATTCTACTCGCATAACATCTTCATGTTCCCAAGTCATGTCCTCAGGACCGTACTAGGTCCACTAGACCTTTACAAGCCCTATGGATCGATTCCGTAGCTATTTTCTTTTCCGGTCCAATATGCACACATGATGCACTTGTAAGACACCTTCTTTCTCCAGCTGAATCACATTCCAATCAATTACATGATTAGCATCAGGTATATATTTCTTAAGCAATGAAACATGAAACACATTATGTACAGTCATGGATGCAGGTAATGCAAGTATATATGCAACTGGCCCAATCATTTCTAGGATTTCAAATGGCCCACAAAATCTGGCTGCCAACTTGGTGCAGTTTCCCATCTTCAGGGAACTTCTATTGGCTTTCACTTTCTGAAAAACATGGTCGCCCACTTTAAACTCTCTGTGGGTTCAATTTTTATCATCATAACATTTCTGCCTATCTTGTGTAGCCTTTAAATTCTGCTTAATTTTTAGCATCTGTTCTTCCATTTCCTTGAGCAACTTTGGCCCAACTACTGCCCTATCAACTGGATTATCCCAGCTTACTGGAGTATTTCACTTTCTTCCATAAAGTGCTTCAAATGGGCTTATCTTCAATGATGCTTGATACCCATTATTGTAGACGAATTCTACCAAGTGTAGGTAGTCTTGCCATTTCGATGGTTTATCCATTACATACATCCTCAATATGCCTTCTATCACTCAATTCATCTACTCTATCTGCCCATTAGACTCAAGATGATAGGCTATGATAAAGTTCAGATTCGTTTTAAACCCCTTGAATAACCCTTTCCAAAAAATTGAGGTAAATTTTGGGTCTCTGTCAGACACAATTGTCTTGGGAATTTCGTGCAATCATGCCACTTCCTTCATAAAGATGTTGGCAACATCCATTGCCTTGTGAGTAGTCTTTAATGGAATGAAATGGGAATATTTCATAAGATTTTCCACTACCACCATGATTGAATCATGTTGCTTGCCTGTTTTGGGCAATCCTGTGATGAAATCCATTGTCACTACCTCCCACTTCCACTCAGGAATGGGTAAATGCTGCAACAATCCTGCTGGGTGCCTGTGCTCAGCCTTATCCTTCTGGAACTGCATACATCTAATGATGTATTCATAAATATCTTTCTTCATACTTGGCCAAAAGTAATGGCCCTTGACTGCTGCCACAGTCTTTTGATATCCAGGGTGCCTAACATAAGGCACATTATGCATCTCTTTCAAAATCATAAGTTTCAAGTCCTGGACATTGGGTACATAAATTTGGTTCTTGTATAGAAGTATTCCATCAGTTTCCAATTTATAATTGTCCACTTTCTATGGCATCTTACCTTGTTGTAGCTTTGCAACCAAATCCATGTACTGCAAATTTGTATTTGCAGCCTCCAAAATTATGCCTTTAATATTAGTTTGGTATATGTTAATGGCCATAGCATGCAATTCATGTACTCTCTTGCTGAGTAAATCAACCACTTTATTCTCCTTCCCTTTGATATGCCTGATATCAAAATCGTATTCACATAGAAAATCCAACCACCTACTCTATCTAGCATTCAAGTTTGTCTGATCAAACTAGTACTTCATACCAATATGGCTTGTCCTCAGTTCGAACCTCCTTACCATGAGGTAATGCCTACATTTCTTTAGAGCGTGTACTATGGATTCCAACTCCAAATCATGAGTGGCATAATTCTTTTCGTGCTCTTTCAAATTCCTGGATTCATAACAAATTACAAATCCATTCTGACTGAGGACTCCTCCTAGTCCTTCTTTGCATGCATCTGTGCACACCATGAAATCTTCATTTGGATATGCAATCCTCAGGATTGGAGCATTGGTTAAGAGTTTCTTCAATTGCTGAAATCTTTTCTCACATTCCTCTGTCCACTAAAATTTCTTCTTCTTCCTTTGTAAGGAGGTGATAGGGTGAGCTATCCTTGAGAACCCTATGATAAACCTTCTGTAATAAATAGATAGACCCATAAAGGATCTGACTTCACATTCTTCGGTGCTGACCATTCTCTGATGGCCTCAATATTCTCAAGATCTACAACTATCCCATCCTTCAAAATAATATGCCCTAAGTAATGGATCTGCACCTAATAAAACAAGCACTTTCTCAACTTGGCATACTGTTGGTGCTCTCTTAGCACCTACAAAACCATCCTCAAGTGTTGTTCATGCTCTTCCTCTGACTTGGAATACACCAGAATGTCATACAGGAAGACTATGACAAACTTGTCTAGATAGTCCCCGA
Organism: Picea mariana; assembly: GCA_032191745.1. Lineage (NCBI taxonomy): Eukaryota > Viridiplantae > Streptophyta > Pinopsida > Pinales > Pinaceae > Picea > Picea mariana. Next base: position 54,583 of record JASDQU010589818.1, on the reverse strand, counting down.
ATACACCATTCATCAGGAACATAAAATAAACAGGTGTGTTTGACAGCCCAAACGACACCACTGTGAACTTGTAATGACCATACCTTGTTCTAAAGGAAGCCTTGCTAATGTATTCATCCTTTATACTTACCTGGTGATATCCCGACCTGAGGTATATCTTCAAAAATATCTTTGCATCCTTCAACTGATCGAAGAGGTCATCAGTCCTCGACAGAGGATATTTGTTCTTTACAGTTACTTTGTTCAATTGTTTGAAATCGATACACAATATTAGTGTCTCGTCCTTCTTCTTCATGAATAGGATCGAGGCACCCCAAGGTGGCACACTTGGGCATATATACCCCTTCCTTAGGAGCTCCTCAAGCTGCAATTGCAGTTCTTTTAGCTATGGCATACTCATTCTGTAAGGAGCATTTGACACTGGAGCTTCTTGTAAATCCTAACCTTGTACAATATCTACTGCAAACATATATTCAGAAAAGAACAAAAAAGATACAATGAAAATTACAAACATTACATAGAGATTTTTCCCCTGGAAACCCAAACCGGGAAAACCAGCATATTCTATGTTCATTCATTGTGTTACAATGTTTACAATACAAAATACATATAGGAGCCAATGACATCCAAAACCCTAACCCAATGACCTGGATTAGTCCAAAACCCTAATTCCTTAACCAGAAATAAAAAAACCATAAGAATAAACCATGTGCCAAAAAACCACCTAAATACATGACATGTTTCCCAAGGCAGAATTGTTATTTACGTGCTTATGTTTATAGTTTATCATATGTGTGATTATAACTATCTGTATATTTATGGGTATTTCCCTGTATATGTTGCATATCTGTGTTTATTGTTATTTTAGTATGAAATCGTATAGTTACATAATGTAATTGTTTGTTTAAGTTTATATGCAAATCTTCCACAAGAGTATTTCATGTGTATGTTATAATTGCATGCAATTTAAAGAGAAAATTTATGTGGCATAGATCAGTTGAATATTGGGTATGTTATAGTATGTTCTGCTGTGAGAGAATGAAAGTGTTCCCTCGAGTAGCATGGCCCGGTCATGGATGGCTGGGGACGTTACAACATAGTATCAGAGCATGAAAGATTGTTATAGAGTGACATTTCTCATCCTGTGGGTGGTGGGGGAACGTTACAAATTGGAATCAGATCCTCAATTCCAACAATGAGCCTGGATGGGCTAGAGAGGTTCAATTGAAGCAAATATTCATAGAAGATTAATTTCAAAGTGACCAATTTCAAGTCACAGATTGGCCATGGTAAATTTTGGCATTGCGCAGAAAATGTTGGTGTGTAGGTGTGCATGGTAAATTTTGGCACTGCGCAGAAGAATATTGTGTGCAGATGCATGCATTGAAATTATCATTGTGTGGTGAGCACACACATAATAATGTGCATGTGGGGTGCACAAGTATTGAAAAACATAGAGGAGTTTGGTTGGTGTGCGCATAATATGAGAATAAGTCGTCTCGCGATAGTGTATTCAATGTTGCACGTAGATTATTGTACGGGGTGGGGCATATTGAACTTTGACATGGTGCAATGCATAGGAAGAAATGCATGTGGAGTATCAGTGCACGATACCAAAACTGTGCACAGTGGATATTGGCGCACAATGCAAAAGTAGTGCGTGCAGGTATTGGCACGACAGAGAATAAATGCATAGTGGATATAGGTGCGTGAAAGCACGATTTACCATGTGATGCTTCTATGCACGATAAATATGGGTGTACATGTTGAATTTTTGTGCACCCAAAGTCGTTGGGAAGGCGATGAGTCTGAGTTTAATTTGCATGATATTAAAGGAAAAAGAAACAAACAACCGCATCAGAGCATTAATTAAAAAGAATTCTGAGTTTTATATTCCTTCAATTCAGACAAATGGAAGTGAAATATAAGCTTACAAGAAAATCATACTATGAAAGAAAACAAGACTCGTAACACCACCAATTAAAATCTTGTAATAAAAAGCCCAAAATCCGCTTCTGTATTTATATAATAGTATTAATCACAAAATTACAAAAAGGGGATGATAACAGTTATCCTATTGTAAAGGGACCATTTAAGAACAAGCATATCATCTCTGGGCCCCTTACCTCCGCTAACATCTAACCAAAAATTTACTGAAATATACTTTTATTCGAGGATTCATTTTAGCTTAGCGATCTCCTCCTTTAAAGAATCTAACCAGACCAGTTGATTCTCTCTAGCACTTTCAGTCGTTTCAGCTGTGGATTCCTTCTTTTGTTGCTTTCTCCTTTTCTTCTTAGCAACTGGCCTGCTGATGACTAAATCGTTCATAGTGGGATTCATCCTGACTTCCAACTATAAGTCTATATCCGGCTCTGTGTGGAATTTAGTCACTAGAATGTGAGAAAGTACCCTTTCCGCCTTATTCTTAAGAAAGTTTAGCATGTTCCCCGAATAACCAGTCTCACTGGATTTAGCCTTGTCCATGTACTTCATTTTTTGGATGATGAAATGCTTTTTCAGAGAACAAAAAGTCAAGCAATTTGGAGACTACTCCATTTTTGAATAAGATAATGCCTTCATACTTGAGGATTGGTAGTTATAGAATCCCAATTATGAAGCGAAAATAGACTACGTACAAGTGCATTGGGTTGCCATGCTCGACTGATCCATTTCAAATGATTATCTTTTGAGTTCGTTATATGGTGGCGTTCAGTTAGCGTCATATAGTTGTGAAGTACCGAATGAGTGAAACAGGGTGATCTAAGTAGCCGTCACCCATTCCACGAGTGGTGGTTTTGACATATTGAAACACGTTATACTGCGTCTTGGAGAAAGTGTTTTCAGAAAACTACCGTCTACCCAGATGTATCTCTAAATGTGTCACGTGTCTATGTTCTCAAGACTTGGGTCTTATCTAGATTTTTCATGGTGATAACACCAGGAAATCAGAAGAGATAATTTTGATGTATATATGGAACCAAGATAGTTCATATTCTTTTATGAATTGTTGAATTGTTAGCCTGATAAGTTTCGATGGCTGCACGTTTTGCAGAATTAACAACAACCAGATAAGATCAGACCAGTGCAAAGTCCATAGGAATGGAAGAGGCATAGGGGAATTATAGTCAGCAATATGAGAGTAGAGGGATGGATGTGCATTTGAGCATTGAAGGAACAAACTCCAATGGACGTGAAGAAGAAAGAAATGAAAACATGAATATGGAAGAGACCATTAAAAATTTGCAGAAGGATGTCCAAAGCCATAGAGATGATAATGAAAGGCTTATGAGAGCCAAGGAGAAAAAAGATGACTTCAACATGAAGTTATTGGAGGGCTTGAACAGAATAGAAAAGAAATTGGTTAAGGAGAGTGGCTTAAGAAAATCTAGAAGTCGCAAGCCTTTGGATGAGAAAAGAAAAGCAAGAAGTGCTAGTAGACACCACCATCACTCCCCAAGGCATACCAATAAGAGAACATGCAACAAATCAAGTCCATCCCCTGTCAGAAGGCATAAGAGGTCTGGGGTGGATGAGCTATGAGGAGAAATGAACAAAATCAAACCTCCTACATTTGATGGTGAGCACATGAAGGATGGAGATGTAGAAACATGGCTGCTGGGCATGAGAAAGTATTTTCAATTGCATAATTATTCTTCTCATGCAGAAGGTAGAATTGCTATCTATCAACTCAAGGGAAAGGCCTCCATGTGGTGGGATCAGCTTGTGCCGGTGAAACACATTAAAGAGAAAAGTGTTACTTGGAGGGAATTCAAGAAGTCTTTTGTGAATAAATACTTGACTAAGAGATACTATGACAAGAAAATGAAATAGTTCTTTGAACTCAAGCTTGAAAGTATGACCATAGATGAATATGAGAGAAGGTTTCTAGAACTGCTGAAGTATGTCTCTTTCATTAAGGATGAGACAGTCAAAATTCAAAGGTATTTGAGTGGATTACCATCGTTCATCAGTGACACAATACAGTATGATGATCCCAAGATACTAGAAGAGACCATAAGGTGAGCTAAATGCCTATATTATCAAAACAAAGAAAGGATATCTTTCCAAAAGGCTTGGAAAGACAAAAAGAAATTCAAGATGGCATAGAGGAAGAAGAGAGCTAAGCCACCATTCTTCAAAAATAATCCACAGGGACAACAAATGCCTAAAGAACCCAGAACGATTGACACATGGAGTCAAAGGCCAAGACAACCACCTATGCAATGTTGGGGCTGTAAAGGAGATCATAGGTTCAAAGTTTGTCCTCGCAGAGGTGAAAAAGGTAGGGTTGTTCACAATGTACAAAAATATGAAATAGTGGAGAACATGGGTAGATATTGCCAAGGATTTATGCAGCCCTGGACAATAAGAAAGAAGAGTATTAGTCCCACATGATTGAAGTGGAAGGTATGATCAACAACCAAACCATTGCTATTTTAATTGATTTAGGAGCTAGTCATAGTTATATAGACCCTAAGATGGTTGAAATTTTGCAATTTCCAAGAAGAAAGCACGGGAAATCCTGGTTGGTGTAGTTGGCTACAGAAGCCAGAAGAAAAGTTAATGAGATGGTTAATTCCTAAAAAGCACGATTGCATGAAATTCCTAAAACAATTGTGTCCGGCAGAGACCCAAAATTCACCTTGAATTTATGGAAAGGATTGTTCAAAGGATTCATAACGAATCTGAACTTTAGTACAACTTATCATCCTGAGTCTGATAGAGAGACAAAGAGGGTGAACAGAGTGACAAAAGACATACTGAGAATGTATGTGATGGACAAACCATCGAAATGGGAAGACTACCTGCACTTGGTAGAATTCACTTACAACAATGGGTATCATCCATCATTGAAGATGAGCCCATTTGAATAACTTTACGACAGAAAGTGAAATACTCTAGTGAATTGGGATAATCCAACTGATAGGACAGTAGATGGGCCAGAGTTGCTAAAGGAGATGGCAGACCAAATGATAAAAATTAAGCAGAATTTAAAATCTCCCCAAGACAGTAGAAAAGTTATGTCGATAAGAACAGAACCCACAGAGATTTCAAAGTGGGTGATCAAGTTTTCTTGAAGGTGAAAGCTAATAGGAGTTCCCTGAAGCTGGGAAGCTGCGCCAAGTTGGCAGGCAAATTTTGTGGGCCATTTGAAATCCTAGAGAGGATTGGTCCAGTTTCTTATATGATTGCATTGCCTGCATCTATGTATGTTCATAAAGTATTCCATGCATCATTGCTAAAGAAACATATACCTGATGTTAATCATGTTATTGATTGGAATGTGATCCAAGTGGAGTAAGAAGGTGCTTTTCAAGTGCATCCGGTGCACATTTTGGATCGAGAAATCAACTAGCTCTAGAATCAAGCCATAGGGCTTGTAAAGGTCCAATGAACCTGGTACAGTCCTGAGGACGCTACTTGGAAGCATGAGGATGCAATGCGAACAAAATACCCGCATCTTTTTGAAGATTTTTGAAAAAAAATAAAATTGTTGTATATGGGTATATGATGCACCGAGGATAGTGAATAAATAAGGGGAGGGGATTGTAATATCCCTCGGTCGAACCCAATTGTAAAATTAATGTAAGTGTACTTAAGCTGGTGAGATTTTTTGACATCATTTTGTAATGCACCTTTCATGTCATAGTGTGCGCATGTATTGCACAGTAAAATGATGTAGTGTGCACATTCCCAGATACCACGCATAGTAACTAAAGTGCGTGTAGTATAGAGGTGAATGAACCTTGTGTATATGATATGTGTTTGTTAAGCCCTAATATTGGCTCATTACCCCTTAATTGGGGCATATTACATTAGTAATGTTATTTTATTTATGTCAGCTTTATTCCATTAGTTGTAATTATACCTCCTAGTCTCCTNGTGGGGTAAAAGCAGGTTTCTCCCTCGAAGTGGCTTATTATATGAAATTATCTCTTTTTCAAGGCATTGAGTACTTTTTCTGAGGTTTTTCTATGCTATATTGATATTTGGTTCTTAACATATGGTATCAGAGCTCAAGGTCTTGGGGTTTCGCTGCTACATCTGAGACACCTTGAAATTTTTGATATAATGTTGGGTTAAAATTTCAGCTCCTGAGGCCTTATACTTTCGGAGATACAACCTGTACAAGATAGGGTTTTGTAATCATCCTAAACTGAGTCATTGCGGAATTTTCGCTATAAAAAATTTTCTATAACATTTCAAACCATAAAATTTGGAGGATATTCACAAAAATTAGTAAGGTAGCTGGGGTAAAAATTTCAAGTTCTGGATAATCTTAAATTTGTAGATACACCCTATGGAAGATAGGGTATTTGACTAGTCCTATTGACTAGTATCAAGAAGGTGTTCCAGGTAAAATAATCATAACTTCTTCCTAGAGTATCCAAATTGAGTGGGACTAATTTCATTGGATTTTGGACAATCTATAGTATTTATGGTACAAGTTTCAAAATTTTATATCAATTATTTAGTGCAGGGCACGCTATACAAGTGAGATCTCCTGGAAAGGCCAAAAATCAGATTGTTGTGGGGAAGTTACCGTAAATTCCACTTGGCACATCCAATTTTGATCAGACCTGTGGCATTGCAGAGAAGAAATATTAGAGAAATACATAAAAGAAAGTTTCATACCTAGAAGATCTGAAACTTGAGAGATACAACAGAAGAAAGATTGTCTAGCAAAACCACCTTAAAATCAATTTTCAAAAGTGATACTTGGCCAACATGTGACCCAAAAAGGGAACTTCTACACCAAATAAGCCTCTAGACAATCCTACTTGGAA
>JASDQU010589818.1:0-47643 GCA_032191745.1 Picea mariana | reverse complement strand
GTTCAAAGGTTTGTGGCAGAATGTTTGGTTTGCCAACAAAATAAGATGGAAACAATTAAGACCCTAGGTCTTTTACAATCATTATCCATCCCAAGTCAGAGTTAGGAAGAGGGTTCCATGGATTTCATCACAAGGTTACTAAAGTCTGAAGGAAAGAGTGTCATCATAATTATTGTTGATAGACTGACCAAGTACGCACACTTTTGTGCACTCTCTCATCCCTTCAAAGATAGTACAGTAGCCACCACATTCATGGAGATAGTTCAAAAGCTACATGGCAGCCCAAAGATTATTGTAAGTGACAGAGATCCCATCTTCACTGCACATTTTTGGACATAATTGTTTTCTTGTTTAGGTACTCAATTGGCTCATAACTCCTCCTATCATCCTCAATCTGATGGACAAACCAAGATAGTGAACACATTTCTAGAAGGCTACCTTCGTTGCTTTGTCTCTGATAAACAAACATAATTATGGTTCAAATAGTTACCCTTGGCAGAATGGTGGTATAACACTTCCTTTCATACTGCAACAAAAATGACACCATTTATGGAACTTTATGTATACCACCCTCCTTCCATCACTTCTTCTCTAAAAGAAAAATCTAAGGTTCAAGCAGTGGAAGATCACATTGAGAATCAACAATAAGTTCTCCAAATCTTAAAGGACAACCTGACCATGGCACAAAATCGCATGAAAGAAAAGGCAGATCAACATTGTAGTGAAGGAAGTTTTGAAGTAGGGGATTGGGTGCTTTTAAGACTACAACCATACAAACATATGTCCCTCAAGAAAGCCAAGAAGGATAATAAATTATCACAAAAGTACTATGGCCCTTATAAGGTGTTGCAAAAGATTGGTACTATGGCATACAAATTGGAGTTGCCTGCATCTTCACAAGTACACCCAGTTTTCCATGTTTCATGCTTAAAGAAGGTTATAAGCGACAAGATCCTAGTTCAAAGTATATTGCCAGAACTTGACGAGGAAGGAAAAATCATATTGGATCCTGAAGCCATCACTGACACAGGAATTCTCCAACTGAGGAATAGATCTATTTTAGAGTATCTCATTAAATGGAGGAAACTACCGGCTGAAGATTCCACTTTGGAAGATGAGTCTTTTATACAGAAGCATCCAGAGTTACTCAAGCATTGTGAACAAAAATTGTCTCAAGGGGAGGGGCATATTAAGCCCTAATATTGGATCATTACCCCTTAATTGGGGCATATTACATTAGTAATGTTATTTTACTTATGTCGGCTTTATTCCATTAGTTGTAATTATACCTCCTAGTCTCCTATATATACCAAGGAGACATTTTCATTTGGAATCATTTTGTACTTGAACATTTAAGTGGGGTAAAAGGAGGTTTCCCCCTTGAAGAGGATTATTATCTGAAATTATCTCTTTTTCAAGGCGTTGAGTACTTTTTCTAAGGGTTTTTCTATGCTATATTGGTATTTGGTTCTTAATAGCGTTATAGGCTGGTGAGCTAGTTATTATAAGATGGGATGCTTATGTTTTGGAATTAGGCCACAATGGCTAGATGTTAAAGGCTAGTGTGCCTATTTTGTACATGTGTCATGATTAATATAAAATACATCGTTGCACATAGACTGAACACGATAAAAGAGATGGGGGACTAAATTCCACCAGTTAGAGAAAGGGACAACAAAAATTTAAGGGAAAGGGATAAGCTAGAGAGATTAAGCCAAAAAGAAATATTATATCAATATTTCTTTAAAACATAAAGTATGGATAATTATTTTATCCTAAGTTCTAAAGTTGGGGACAAGAAAAGTAGCTTCCAACATGAAAAGTTTCAAGTTGGGGACATGCATTCATATCGTGGGGACATAGCTCATTTGGTCACTTTTTCATGAGGATTCTTACGAGCAGCTTCACCATCATTCTCACCATCACTTTCACGATAAAATTCACTATGATTCCTCCCATCACTCAGTCATCCATTCAATGATTCCATGACCATTTTCATTCACACAATCCGTTATCCTTGAGACATCCATTTTCACTGTATTTGAGCCTATTTCCATAACCATTCCAGTTGGTGTACCTGGTTAGCTTGGGAGCGAGATTGAAGAGGCAGGTTGTCAGGCCCGTGAGCAATTATATGAGTGAGAGAATTGTTGTGGATTGATTTTCTGAAGGTGCTAAACTACAACTACAGTGCTCTGAGACTTCCTATCTGGCCTGTTGTTGAAGCCTTGGAACGGAAGTGGGGCAACCGAGGGACTGTTGAGCAGAGAAGGGGCACACTTCCTTGGGTGGGACAGGCATGTGGGGAATGAGAGGTTGTAGGCTCTTATTTGAGTGAGCACCTGGGATGAAGTATTTCTTGTTGTCCATGATCCTTTAGCATGGTTAGGAACCCCTTTACCTAGGTGGAGTTCAGTCCCAGCTCGGGGGTGACTCGCTTTTGAGAGTGATGAATAGTGTAGTCTAAGGCTAGGAGGTTTGTGGATGGTCTATATGCAGTTGGTTATAATATTTCCAAGATAAGTACCAATCGTGTGATAAATTTACATGTTGCATTGTTATTTGCATGCTTATGTTTACAGTTTATCATATGTGTGATTATAATTGTCTGTATGTTTATGGGTATTTCCCTGTATATGCTGCATATCTGCGTTTACTATTGTTTCAGTATGAAATCGTATATTTACATAATGCAATTGTTTGTTTAAGTTTATATTCAAATCTTTTGCAAGAGTATTGCATGTGTATGTTATAATTACATGCAGTTTAAAGAGAAAATTTATGTGGCATAACTTAGTTGAATATTGTGTATGTTACAGTATGTTCCACTGTGAGAGAACGAAAGTGTTCCCTCGGGTAGCATGGCCCGGTCATGGATGGCTAGGGACATTACAGCATAGTATCAGAGTAAGGAATATTGTTCTGGAGTGGCATTTCTCAGCCTGTGGGTGGTGGGGGAATGTTACAATATGCCTAAACAATATACCTAACAAAGTGTGCCAATGAAAAACAACAAAATACCATCACTGCACCTCTGTAGATCTGTCTCATACAGTATGCACCATAAAACAAATAATCCCTCTAGGGAAAATAATCAATCTCCCATAATCATATCTCACACAATAACCAACATCCAACTACACACAAGTATATAACATACCTTTTGATCTCGTAGATATATTTGTTATACCTAACCATTGTCATACTTCTTATAACCTCTCCTTAGCCTCTGCAATATGAACCATGCCTCATCCTTAATATCTAATAGTGCCTTGTGTGATGAAGGTGATTGTCTCGTAGCGCCTCGTGTGATATGATATAGGCGAACCACATGGATGCCCGATGAGACATTTACTACTTGGTACATGGGGATGACCCTAATCAGGGTTTTTCACGATCTTCCCACTTCCTTCTAAAATTGTGAAACTTTTTCATCACTCTTCCTTCGCTATCCAAGAATTGTGAAACTTTAGATGTATTAATGAGTACCTGTAATAATCCTTTCACAAAATATATATTCAATGTGATCAATAGGTTCTAATGGGAGTCTCTTGCTCTCTTATTTATACTCTGCAAGTTCCTTCCTTTAGGGGTCATCTTCTAACTGTTTTACCCAAATTCCCTCTTTTAGGACTAACCCACTTTCAACTACTTTACCCACTTGCAACTAAATTACCCACAAGTAAAATCACCATTTCTTGTTGCAACTAATTTATTTTTAATTATTTTTCTCATTTCAACAACTTTACCCATGATTAACTCCTAGTTACAACCACTTTGACTAGTAAAATTCTTGATGAATTTCTAGGAGATTCTAGAATAATTGACTTCTTTGTTGACCTTCTAGGGTCTTCTAGAATATTCATGAGGGTCATCCAACTTCACAAAGACATATCTCTTCAAATTTAAGGAACCATGTGATGTACCACATACCATCGAAAACAACACGATATATACTAGCCATATATGATAGTCTTACCTAAAAATTCACTAATATTCATGTCATTATTACTCATACAAATTTAGGTTCCTTAACCACACCTCTAGGGCTACAAAAATTTTGTACGGACTTGCTTCAAGGGTTGAAATAAATGAAAACCAACCCAATCTATCAACATTATTATAGTGATGATGATGACGATGATATCGTTTATCTTATTCTTCATCAACCTCTACATTTGTTTCGTCAAGTTCATAATTGATTTAGAAAGGATTGGCCATATCAACATCGTCATCAATGTCATTTTTATCATAATATCAATTTCAATATCTTCATCGAGAACATAATTTTCATCTACGTCTAACTAAATTTTTTTGACTGCTTCGTTTGCCATTACATCTACCTCATGCTCCTCTCCAACTTATTATTTTTCAATATCATCTTCTTCTGGTACATTATACTTTACAGGCCTTCCTCTTGGATCATATCTAACAACGTACGACCAAATTGATCTACTTGGAACCTCTAAATAAAATACATGTTCACATTTTCTTCGAAGAACATAAGTTTTTGTACCGTGCTCAAATTCCCTTGTATTAACCATGGTTAATCCATTGGAACGCTCAATAACAATATTTTAGGATCACGTTCATTCATTTGTAACCTGTACCATTTGACATAAAACATAACTAACTTGAAGGAATTAAAGTCACACTCAATTATATCATGCAAATACCCTTAGTATCTATTTTAGATATTTTTGGATTCCTGTCACTTCTAGAGGAAACATTAGTGACCTCAAAGACTGCAATTATCCCCTATCATAGGTGTTCTTCTTGTCATCCAATTTTTTTATGCGAAATTTATGGCCATTGCACCACATCTCCTTGTAGTGTTTCAACTGTAATATGCCCGACACATAAAAGTGCATTGTCAACGAATAAACATATTTAGACTTAGTAAAACATTATTAAAAAAACACACCATGACCTAGATTAATATAATGGAAAATAAATGAGACATGATGTGGGTGATTTATATATATGTTTTCCTTTTTATGTTTTAAACCATATGCTAAATCAATTTCCCTCTAAGTAAGATTGGTATCTTGATTACGATTATATTCTTTAAATGATGTCACCATCCCTTCCCATGATAACCTACCATTACATTGTATATTTCATTTGTTGGATTTCTGAGAGGAGGGTGAATCAATAATAGAGATTTTAAATCTTTTTAACCACCATATGCAAGTGTTACTTATATTTATGATCAATATAGCATTATCATCCAATAAGTGCAGAGTAAATAAACCATGAACAATGAAAAATCATACACATACACATTACACCAATATTTTTACGTGGAAACCCAATGCGGGAGAAAAACACAAAATGATTTTTATTATATGTCTTTAAGAATTACATTCATTGGAAGCACCAACTTCCTTTGTTCTCCAGCTACAATTAAAAGGAGGCTCAGACCCCCTATATTTTCAGGCTACAACCTGATGGAAGCAAAAACTCCCCAATTTTCTGGCTATAACTAGAAGGAGGCTTGTTATAGCTCTAAAATGATCTACCTATGCATACATGGCATTGACCCTTCTACTTGCATAATTTTCCAAATCACTATTGAGGAACGCTATTTAAAAAACCATTTTTTGGAGCATGTATGCGCCCTTATGCACTACTTCCTGCATACATATGCCTACTACATACTAGAAAACCCATGTACATATGCTAGTTGCATACTAAACAACCCGCGTTTACCCCCAAAAGTCGCAAGGAATTCAATGAAGTTTATGAGCTATTGAGGGTTTCCCAACCAATTCACCTACTGTAGCCCATCCACAAATTGAATAACTATCCTTTTTTCATATAAAAGGAGGTATTTGGGTCCCATTCCCACATCAAGCATTAGAAAATTGAAACTCATCCCAAATCCCATTTCCCTCCTTCCTGAAGTATTTTCAACCCCTTCTAAGTTTTTTCCTCAACATTCCCTCTCTAGCCTTTTCTCATATACAATCCTTTCCCCTTTCTTGAAGTGATCATCTGATTATGAGAGAAATCATTGGGATAGTGCACTTGGAGAAATATTAACAGGATCCCAGACCATGTTCACAGGAGCGTCGACCTAGAAAGGTTGTAATTTTCAATCTTTGCATTTGAATAAAAGATTTTTTTTCCATACCAAGTGATATCTTTATGTTTCTCATTTGATTTATGCATAATGATTTATATCTATGCCAAATATTGATGAATAGAGATAGAATATTTGTATCATTGATTGCCTAAGCATTTACATAGGTCAGGTTTGGGCTGGAGACTTGCATCCTGGGAGCTACAAAGATGGAGGTGGTCTACATCGAATGTTGGACTAAAGGTACTACTTTTGACCTACTTTCCTATCTCTTTTTGTTCATCTATTTAGAGTGTTTGGGGTAATTTAGGAATTAGATTGTCTTTTAACAAAGATCATAGCTCTGCCTATACTTTGATGTTGGTATAGTAATAGGGGGATTTTCCCCGCTAGCAAGGCTACAACCCCCTATGTTCTATGGATACAAATAGAAGGTGGATACAACCATCTATCCTCTCCCTATCCTACCTCCCTGAAATATAAGTGTCAAATGAAGAAACCACTGCCACAATGTCACTGTGAGATATACCACTGTAAACCTATACCAACCTGGACCACTGACCTAGAGCCAATTCGTACCACTTCCCTGTAATCAACCTATACTTGTACTCAATATGTACCAACCAAAAAAAAATAGATACATGACCTATATATTATAAAACACATGTCTGTACACGCCTGATCTATACTGCAACCTATGTATGTACGTGACATATCTGTACTGCATCCTCTGTATGCCTTCTAAAAACTAGGGTTTTCTCTCTACTGAAAACCTCTAACCCTATGCGGCATCTGTCACATCAACCTGCAACCTGTCACTATGTCCATACTATAAATGTGCCCTATGCATACATCCTCATACGTATTCTTTAACCAAATGCCTAGTCATGTGCCATAAAAGTGTCCATAATCATGAACAAATATAATAACCCTCACATGAACTAGACATCAAACCCTTTCTGATATACAACCTCTCAATACATAAACCACTTCACAAATACAAGCTCTCAACCATGTACAACAAAAACCCTTAACCATATTCCAAGAAATAGAAGATGTGCCTCAACACTAACAAGATCTATCAATGATAAATATTGATTATACTAGCACTACATTTATGTAGATATGACTTATACAAAAATTACCATGCAACCACTAATCTCTCTAAGGAAAATCCTCAAACCCCCATAACCATTTTTAATGTAAACAACAAAACCCAACTACTCATAGAAATAATACATACCTTTTGAACCAGTAGATAGATTTGATGTACCTGATCACTATAGACCTTGGAGCATGCTTTCAGACTCTAGAGACCTGAAATCTTCATATTCTAAAGTTTTTAGGGATTTATCCTCATGTAAATGCACTATTTTAATAATATCCCACATAGCTATGCGCTCTGCTCCACTACAACCCACGTACACCTAAAAAACTAGGGTTTTTTTTCTCCACATTTTCTATAATTCTGAAACTTTCACCGTCAACCATTCGTGCCACCTCAGACTTGTGCAACTTCAGATGTATCAATGAGTACCTACAATAAACCTTAAACAACAATAGATATTCAATTTTTTCAATAGGTGCTAATATCAGAGCCTTTCTCTCTTATTTATACTCCCATGTAGCTTCATCAAGGGGTTATCTTCTAACCAGCTTAACCCAATTTCCTTATTTTAGGGCTATCCCACTTATAATATTCTAGTTGCAACTAATTTATTTTTAATTGTTTTCTTATTTGTAGCAACATAACCCATGATTAACTCCTAGTTTCACTCACTTGACTAGTCAACTTCTTCTAGGAGCTTCTAGAATAAGTTTGACTTATTTGAATTCTAGATAACTCATGAGAGTTCTCCAAATTCACAAGGACATAACTCTCTAACCATGAGGATTTATGTGACATTCCACATATCCCTAGAAATGGCATGACATGTACTATCCATCCAGAATAGTTTTACCTACAAATATACCAACCTTCATACCATTATACATTAAAAAAACTTAGATCCCTTAACCATACTATTGGGATACCATAATTTGCTTTTGAACTTGCTTCAAGAGCTGAAATTAATGACAACCAACCCAATTAATAAAAAATCTCCCCCTTTTTCATTGATGGAAACACTCCGGTGCAACATTGAATTCATATTTCTTATGCTCCCGCTTTGACCATCGCTCCTCCTCGAAACATGCCTCTATACTATCTCTCCAAGCATCTAACTCTCTATCCTGCATTTGGTAAATCTCTCCCCCTTTAACATCAATGGAAAAGGTAATCTTGTCTGGGGATTCTCTCCCTAATTGAACTATCCTTGGGGCTACTCCCCCTAACTCAAGTCTTCCTGAACCTTCTCCCCCAACCTGAACTGTCCTCTTGATGGTGATTCCTCGTGTAAATATAAAAAATATAAGATAATAATTAAAAATATTTCATTTTGGAGTATAAATTACTCTGAGTCTCTAGAAAAGATACTCAAAAGATTCTCTTGGAAGCCATTTTGTGAAGATATCTACAACCTATTCTTTTGTTCCCATATATTCAACTCTAATATTCTTCTCTACAACCTATTCCTGTAGAAAGTGATATTTGATAAGAATGTGCTTCTTCTTGGAGTGCATCTGTAGATTCTTTGAGATACTAATAGCACTTGTATTATCACAATATATAGGAATGGTATCATCATACTCAACCTATATATATGTCAAAAACAATTTCATTCATAGAACCTATGTACAACATATTGTTGCTACAAGATACTCTGCTTCGACTATAGAAAATGATACTGATGATTGTTTCTTGCTTATCCAAGATACCAAACACTCACCCAAGTAGAATGTTGATCCACTGGTGCTTCATCGGTCATTAATGTATCCTTCCAAAGCTGCATCTGTGTAGGAAATAAGTGATAAATCCTTTCCTTTTGGATTCCATAATCCAAACTCCTTGTTCCCTTGAGATATCTGAAAATACTCTTCACTGCTAGAACATGTGATTCATTTTGTGCTGCTTGAAATCATACCACCTATTCAACTTCCTGCATTACATCTAGCTTGGATGCTGTCACATAAAGTAAGTTGCCAATCATTGACCTATACTTCCTATGATCTGTAGAATTTGAATCATCATATTTTTTCAAATTGCAACTGGTTTGCATTGGAGTGTTAACTGGTTTTCAATATTCCATTCTGAAACTCTTTAGAATTTCTATGATATACTTAGTTTGAGAAATAAAAATGCCTTGGTTTCTTTGAGATATCTGAAGACCCAGAAAAAAGGATAGTTCTCCAAGTAATGACATTTCAAATTCATTATGCATATCCTTTGAAAATTTCTAGATTCTCTGAGATACTGATAGCTCTTGTATTTTCACAATATATATGAATGGGATCATCATACTCAAGTTGTATATCTGTCAAAGTTTATTTCATTTATAGAACCTATGTACAATATGCTGCTACTGCAATATACGCTGCTTCAGCCGTAGACAATGATACTTATGATTGTTTCTTACTTAGCCAAGATTACAAACACTCACCCAAGTAGAATGTCGATCCACTGATACTTTGTTGGTCATCAATGAAACCTTCCCAATCTGCATCTGTGTAGGCAATAAGTGATAGATCCTTTCATTTTTGATACCATAATCCAAAATCTTATGTGCCCTTGAGATATATGAAAATCATATTCAGTGCTAGAACATGTGATTCCTTTGGTGTTTCTTGAAATCATGTCACCTATCCAACTGCCTGCATTACATCTGGCCTAGATGATGCCAGATAAAGTAAGCTTCCAATCATTGACCTGTACTTCCTATTATCTATAGACTTTGAATTATCATATTTGCTCAAATTGCAACTTATTTACATAGGAGTGTTAATTGGTTTTCAATCTTCCATTTCGAACCTCTTTAGCATTTCCAAAGGATACTGGTCCATCTCTTCGCTTTCTCAATGTAAGAAACCTGGCTTCATCACCTGTCATGTGATTTGAACAACCACTATCAACATACAAGCCACATTTCTTGTGTTTAATTTGTAGAGCGAGTGTGCATTCTTCATTGTTAAACTAGTTCTTCTTTCTTATCCATATTATCTACTGAGGTTCATGTCTATGATTGTTGTCATTCTGTTGTGATTATCTAGGAGGAAATGTCATTCTACAATATTTGTCCATGTGTCCAAAGTTGTTTCACTTGTATAATTCCATTTTAGTGCTCAATGATTCAAACTTGTTGTAGATTCTTCTTTACGTTTCACTAGGCCTTTTTGGATAACCATTATGTGCATGACTTTCAAATTTATTTATCTTCCTTCTATTAGCTCTACTATTTACAACTTTATGTCCAAACTTATTACATGCATAACATAAAAAAAAATATAGTTTGATACCTGGGAGTTGAATATCTTTTGAAAGGAGTTACTCTTCTAAATCCTTCTTCTTCTTGAGGGATTCTTGTTTCTGACTATCGTTGATTATGAAATATGAATCTTCCAAGTGGAGGAGTGTCTCTACGATCTTCCTTGTAAAACTTCTTGTCTCCTCTAAGTGTCTATGCATAACTTCTTGGTTGTGTTTTTTTATCTATGGTTTTGGAGCTTGAAACTCTTTTTGTTTGATTTAATCCTAACCCATACTTTTCATGATGTGTCCTTTGGCTATTGATAATATTATCCAAAACCTTTGAGTTGTTCTAGATGTTTTTATATTAAAGGTATTTTCTCAATGTACCAGCCTCTACTTCCAAATTTCCAATGTGTCCTTTTCTTCCATCTTTTATTTCAATGCTTCTTCTATTCTTTTGTATTCTTCTATTTCAACCTTTAACTCAGTGATCATATGCTCTAGTTCTTCAAAGTTTGAATTCTGAGTGTCTTCCTTCTTGTCTAGTTCTTCTCGGAGCTTCTTGTTTTTCTTCTTTTCTCTTTTTATAACTTCTATAACACTCAACCTTTATTATCTGTAGTCAACTTCTACCTCTTCATATTCCTCTTCGATGTCTTCTTTATCAGAGAATTCTATTGTCATGAATATAAATCATTCTATATTACTTTCACTGACTTCATCTTCCTCTGCTGAGGAGCCGTCTTCTTTGGTGCAGAAAATTTTCTTGAAGACTTTATTTTTGGTTCTTTTTCCTTTATATGTTTGTTTGCTATTTGAATCATCTTCTTCATTTCTTTTATTTTTCTTGTGAGGACATTTCTTAGCAAAATGGCCAATACCATTACAATTAAACAAATCAATGGAATCTTACCTCTATATCTTCTGCTGGTTCCCTTTTTCAGTCTTCTCACAAAGTTGGCACTTCTTCATCATCTTCCAAGATGTCATTGTTGTTTCTATCTTATTTTTCCTTTTTCTTTCTATTTTACTTTGATTTCTTGGATGCTTTGAATGCTGCTTCTTTTATACTTGGATTTTCTTGTTCAATTCTCATTTCATAAGCTGTGAAGATTCCATGTAGTTCATCCATGCTTATTGATTCTAGATCTTCTCTTTCTTCTAATGCTGAGATCTTAGGATCAAATCTCATTGGAAGAGACCTTAGTACCTTTTCAACAATTATAGATTCATCAACTTCTTCCCCCAATCCTATGATTGCATTCACTATTTCATCAACTCATAAGAAGTAAGATGAAATATTTGCATCTTCCATCATCTTTAGCTGTTCAAATTGACCTATGTAAGTTTGAAGCTTTTCTTCCTTGACTTTTTCATCTCCTTCATAAATATTCTAAAGTTTGTCCCAAATCTCTTTAGTGGAGCTGCAATGCATAAATTTTACATATAACGAATCACAAAGACCATTCAAAAGTGCATTTGTGGATTTTGAATTATTTAGACCGAGTTTCTTTCCACTATCATTTGTTGGTGGAACTGTTGGTTCTTTGTATGAATATACAACTAATTTCCAAACCTCAAATCCCTATGCCTATACATATGTTTTCATCCATCTTCTCCAGAATGAATATTTATGTCCATCAAACCATGGTATTCCATTTTTATACATAATGTTTCTCTACATGATCTACCTTTCAGTCGTTAAACTGGTTTCTGAAGGAACCTACTCTGATTCCAATTGTTGGATTACTGAGAGGGGGGGTGAATCAGTCATAGATATTTTTAATCCTTTTAACCATAATATGCAAGTTTTATTTATCTTTATGATCAATATAACATTATAATCCAATAAGTGTAGAGTAAATAAACCATCAATAATGAACAATCATAAACATACACATTACACCAAAATTTTTACGTGGAAACCCAATGCACGAGAAAACCATAGAATGGTTTTTCTGATTTGTATTTAAGAATTACATTCATTGGAATCACCAACTTCCTTTTTTCTTCAGCTACAACTGGAAGGAGGATCCGACCCCCTATATCTCTAGGCTACAACCTGAGGGAAGCTACAACTCCCGAATTCTCTAGCTACAACTAGAAGTAGGCTATAACCCCCTATGTTATACGGATACAACCAGAAGGTGGCTATAAGCAACTATCATTGCCTCGTCTAGCTGCTCTTAAATATACGTTTCAAATGAAGAAACCACTGCCACACTGTCACGATGAGATGTACCACTGTAAACCTATACCAACCTGTACCACTGACCTATAGCCAACCTATACCACTTCTCGATAATCAACCTATACCTGTACTCAATCTGTACCAACCAAAAATGAACAGATATGTGACCTATCATTTTTGTAGCGCATGTATGTATGCGCACTATCTATACTGCATCCCACATATGTACGTGGCCTATCTGTACTACAGCCTATGTATGCCTTTTGAAAACTAAGGTTTTTTCTATCTTGAAAAACTCTGAGCCTTTGTAGCCTCTGTCACATCAACCTGCAACTTGTCACTGTGCCCTATTCATACATCCTCATATGTATCCTTTAACCAACTGCATCTACATATCTCTAGTCATGTGGCATACAAGTGTTCATAATCATGAACAAGTATAGTAACCCTCACTTGAACCAGAGATAAAACCCTTGCTAATTTACATCCTCTCAATACATCAACCACTTAAAAAATACAATCGCTCAACCATGAATGACAAAAAACCTTAACCATATGCCAAGAAATAAAAGATGTGCCTCAACACTAACAAGATGTATCAATGATAAATATTGATTATACTAGCACTATATTTTTGCAGATATGACTTGTACAGAAAGTCCCATGCAACCACTAATCTCTCTAGGGAAAATATTCAAACCCCCATAACCATTTCTCATGTAGACAAAAAAAACAAACTACTCATAGAACCAAGACATACCTTTTGAACCAATAGATAGATATGATGTACCTAATCACTGTAGACCTTCCTGGGAGCTTCCTTTGAGACTCTCGAGACCTGACATCTTCATATTCTAAATTTTTTAGGGATTTAACCTCATGTACATTCCCTATTATACTTATATCCTTCGTACATACATGCCTTGCTCCACTGCAACATGCGTACACCTCAAAAACTAGGTTTTGTTTTTCCAGTATTTTCGGTAATTCTAAAAATTTTGTCATCAACCCTTCATGCTACCTCAGACTTGCACAACTTTAGATGTATCGATGAGTACCTGAAATAAACCCTACACAATAATATATATTAAATGTGCTCAATAGGTGCTAATAGGAGAGCCTTTCTCTCTTATTTATACTTCCATGTAGCTTCCTCAAGGGGTTACCTTTTAACCAACTTAACCTAATTTCCTTCTTTTAGAGCTAACCCACTTCTAACGACTTGTCCACTTCCAACCCACTTTGCTACAAATATTAAATTCTCCACTTCAAGTTGCAACTAATTTATTTTTATTTATTTTTGTATTTTCAACAATGTGACCCATGATTAACTCCTAGTTTCACTCACTTGACTAGTCAACTTACTCTAGGAGCTTGTAGAATAATTTTGACTTCTAGATAACTCATGAGGGTACTCCAACTTCACAAGGCCATAACACTCTAACCGTGAGGAGTTATGTGAAATTACAAATATCACCAGAGATGGAATGACATGTAATATCCATCTAGAATAGGTTTACCTGCAAATATACTAACCTTCATACCATTATACATCAAACAAACTTAGATCTCTTAACCATACTGTTGAGATACCAAAATTTTCTATCGAAATTTATTTAAGGGTTGACATCAATGAAAACCAAGCCAATTAATCAACATCATCAAGATATCCATAACTTCATCCAATCAAGATTTTTTGCGATGAATAAATGTAGTGCATCCCACTCTCAACCAACTGTATGAAAAAAAATAAAAAAATTACTAACAATAATAAAGATTAATAATTGATGGAAGAATACAATTTAATTAATAAGTACAATATGGATAAAAATTAAAAATCTAAAGTATTATAGATCTCAACTACCATCTATTAATTACCTTTCACTTTCCTCACTTTATCTTTTGTAACATCCCTCTCTTGCGTGCACATGATTTGACTTATTCTTTGAAGACACTTGCATGCAAGTGATCCAGTTTTAGTATATGGTTGTTTGTTCGCTTATGGATTCTTATGATGATGTTGATGATTATGATTTTATGTTATTTGATATCTATGTATTGACAGATGCTATTCACGAGTTTTCCCTGAGTGTGCAAGGCACTTGATAGTTTAGGATGTCGATGGCATTGATGGACCTCCTTGGACTTCAGATCGTGTCAGGGAGTGGATTGTATATGGTTTGGTTATTTCTATTTATGGATATGTGACATATGATCGGGCATATTATGATGTTGTTTATGGATTGTTGACAGTGTGTCGTTGATGGATGCAACCTAAATATTTCTTGTTAATCAGACTCACATAAGGAGTAAAGGGGCCATGCACAACAACCATATATTGAGGGAGAGGTGTGAAAAAAACCCTTACACAGCCTACTAGAACTCCCATCGTGGCTCGAATTGTAGATTAACAATTACCTAGTTCGAGATATCCATGATGCCATGAGGGAAGATTGAGAAAATCTCTCATGAAGATTCTAAAGGGAGCACAATAAGGCAGGGTCCTTATTCCTTAGAGGCCCTTAGTCTCTTACAAGGTCACCTGATGGAGTATTAACTCCAAGGGTTGGACAACTACCAAAACCAGTCAAAGGTTAGTGGCACCCTTGGATCATAGAGTGTGTCATGAAGGGCACGTCACGTAAATTAAAATTTGAATCAAAAGCGAGTGACACCCTTGAAGCACAAAATGTGTCTTGAAGGGAATGCCACAGTTTAAAGAAAAAAAAATTGAGTCAATGAATCTAGGTGGCCTAGAAAACTTGAGCGAATGTTAAACCTTAAAACCTTGAGCACCTGAAGAATTAATTAATTGATTAATTAATTAACTAAATAATGAACTGATTGAGCATAATCCTTAAGGGTCTAGGCGTTGTCAAATAAATATTTAACTAATCCTAAGTCTAAGTGAGTGAGAAGACTAAAAACTAAAAATTTAAAATTAAATGATGAGGGGACAAAATAAATTAAATTAAGAATAAACGAAAATAAAAATAAATCCTAACAAATGATTAATACACTTGCGAAAGTAAATACTAATTTAGAATTTTAGTTGAGAAAGGAATAAAGCATAAATGTGTAAACATAGAAAGGTATCTATTCTAGTATAACTAAAGAACTTTCCTAAATTAAACACAACTAATTTTTAGAAAGACGTCAGTCATTAAAAGGGAAATAGAGGGAATAAAGGGACAACTAGGAGTAATTCTAGGAGATCTTTTAGGATGGGTGAGGGAAATTGGAATTTAATTTAATTTAATTATGGGTTTATTAGAGCAACTAAGGGAACATGTGACAAGCGTATGGGGGAAATAATTCCTAATTAAATTATTAAAAAAATGAATTAAATGTGCAAATGGTAAGTTGTCACTAAGAAAAATTCTATAAAGGAAATGGTTGAGAGGAGGAATGGATCATGACTGGTAGGAGTAAGGTTATGTTGCAAGAATTCTAATTGGTTTTACTTGTGTGANGAGAGAGAGAGAGAGAGAGAGAGAGAGAGAGAGAGAGAGAGAGAGAGCTCTACCTTTTGAGGCAAGCTGGGAGCTAGAGTATTCTGGTTGTGTGTGTGTGTGGCCCCTTTGCGGCTCGGGGGGCTAATGGGGAAGAAGAGTACCCCTAGCGTTGGTTGGGAGGTACCAGTGAAGTCTCAATGATTAGCAAGAGGGATAAAGGAAGGAGCACCATTGCTGAAGGACATCTTCAGATTTCATCTTTGATTCTTCTTCGTTGGTTACGATATTCTTCTGAGATTTGCAAATTTTTTTTAAGATTAAATTGTATAATGAAGTTTCAGAAATTCTCCATAAAACTATGATTGTAATTCTAAATTTCAATTTGGAAAGATCCTTGAAGGTTTCTATAAAATCTAGAAATGATTAAACATTGTTAGTAGAGATGTATAAGTATATTGAATGTGAAATCTATCGGTCGCTTCCATTGATATGCTTATAATAATTTTAAATTAAATTATTATTTGTATAAGATGTGATTGCTTGAGTGAAGGGGTTTATGTATGATATTGAGTATATTGCTTGTTATATAGATTGGGTTGGGAAAAATCCCTTTTGAAAGAAGTAAATTTTATGTTCTTGGTTTAAATGTGACGTGTTGTTTCTTTTGTGAAATTTGCAAACTCCCTTCTAAGACCAAACCATCACGATTACATGGATTAGCACACTAATTTTATAAATTGAATTTTAGGTGTGAGTATTCTATCTTGATGTGATCTTGTGGAAAATATGCTCTGTTCTTTTCATTGGATGCTTGGTGAATCAACCCATGTACTGTACAAATCCAAATATTTTATGTTTCAAAAAGAAATGTTGTTGGGAAGTGATTACAATTTGTTTGCAAGTCTTTATTGCTTGATGATTTTTTCCCTTGTGAAAAGTTGGAAACATTTGCTAGAGTGTTCACCCTCCCCTCCTCTTTGTTTGTGGGATTGTTCATTGAACTCTGTTGTTGACTGGTGTGTCGTTTTGGGTACTTCCCAGCTAATGAACAACCCAAAAATTTAGTTGTTGTTTCTTTCTTTTATTTCCTCTACATAAAAAATTTGATTACTCCCTCAATATTATTGAAAGGCGAACCTACCTGTACATCGCTACATTAATGAGAAACTCAGTATTAAATTGTTGTCAATCTGTTAAGATTTTCGTTTTGTTGCTTGTGATTTTTAAATTTTGAATTTAGCATACATTAGTTACGTTTCAAGGGTCAGATCAAGGGATGGATTAGGGGCCGGATCAAGGGCGGGATCAGGGGCCGAATCAAGGGCCAGATTAGGTGTCGGATTAAGTTCCATATGAAAAATGTCTCTCAGAAATTATAGTGTAATAAAGTTGTTCATGTCTGGATTTCCCATTTGAGTTAACTGTTTTGCATTGATTTTCCATGTTTTAAAAGAGTGGTAACATCGTAGAGTTAACACCAATAAGGGTCAGTTGAATTTGTTGATTGGATGGACGTATACAAATTCACTCACCTCTTACCTATATCTGTCCCTTCTTGATAGTCCCTGCATCAATTATTGTCCCTTCCTCTAATCTATACAATTAATACAAATCATTTTTGCTGCACTTAAAACTAAGTTAAATTTTCAGAAATTAAGTGTTGGATGGAGGACCATATTAAGTGCCATATGGAGGACCAAATTAAGTGTCGGATGGAGGACTAAGTTAAGTGCCAGATGGAGGGCCAGATTGAGGTTTGGAATGAATTTCAGATTGTTCTGCACACTATATATGGGGCTGGGATAGATTCTGGAACTCCATCTTTTTCCTTACTTTGGACTTGTGATTTAGCCTCTGGATATTAATTATCTTTGGTCAATTAAGATTGGTATTCCTAAACTTTTAAATGGATTTGTAAGTTAGCATGTGAGTGCTTGTTTCTGGTTTAATAAGACTTGATTTTCTTAATTCTTAAATGGATATGTAGTTAGTTGACTTCTATCTATTACTTATTACGGTTGGTCTTCCCTTCACTCCTCCAATGAATTTTTAACATAGAATATAATTAATCTTATCTCATTCTTAATTATGGGTTGAATTCTTATAGTTTATAGCAATGGACGTATAAGGTAGTCTTGGAATCTTTCCATCCTGCTTGCTATGATTGAACCCCTTAGTTCTTTTAAATGAATATGCCAAGAATAGACTTCTTATTAATTGATATCATGATTGATGTTTTTAGTTTTATAAATTGGATGCATAATGCAAGGTAGCATCTAAATTTAATGTAGTGATTAATAAGATTGATCTTCTTGTGGTTCCTTACAAATGAAAGTATGATTTTAGACCTTAGATTCGTGTTATATATTTAGAATATATTCCTTAATATGAAGATGCATAGTTGATTTACACGAGACTAAGATTTATTTATTCTCTTTGGGTTATTATTCTTTATGCAAAATCCTCTTACTCATTTACACTCAATGCTTCTTGAATATATAATAAGTATAGTAGATTATAATTGCACTATGATGAATAATTGATGCTTAGATGAAATTGATGAGCTAGTTTGGATTGCAGATTATGTTGGGCTATGGGAATTAGACACCTTCTTGTTCCTTAGAACAGTCGCGAGCCTTGAGACCTTAAATGGTCAAAATCAATCGGATCTTGGTCTTAAGCATTGCTTATGTCTCCTGGAGGTCCTAACCTTGCAAGGTAGATTGGGTGGGTAGTATCTTTATGTCATTCTTATGTTATCCCAATGATCATTATGTTATCTCGTGTTATCCTTGTGTCATCTGATGATTATATTTATGTGATGAGTTGAGTGATTTACAAGTACAGATGATTCCAGTTGATCATGATGAGTCGATCTTGTGTCGCCATTCATGATGCTTTCGATTTTTGTGTTGTTACTTAATTATGATGATGTGTTAATTATATGTTGTTACTAAATATGTTGATGCTTCGATTGAGACGTTATTTGATTATGACAATGAGAAACTTGTAATTCCTTTAATTATTATGTCATTGATTATGCGTTGTTGAATTATGTGTTAACACATTTTCCTAATTCTTTAAAAACAAAAAAACAATTTACTTTTTGTGTTTCACTTTTTCTTAGGCGTAACTAGAGGGACGTTGCATATGGTATCAGAGCGGGTTCAACCCTATGAATTGGGATTATTATGCCTTCCATTGTATAAACACTTGATTAATAATTTATCACTAATTAAATTTGAAATTGTCCATGCGACAATCATCGTTTGTGGACATAAGATGAGTAGACGTCATTGTGTTAGGAGATGAGGTATGCCTCCTATGAGTGTATCCATGCCAGAGGAATCTAATCCTTAAAAGGATGGGCATACTACTGAGGAGGAGAAGGTCAATGTGGGGATTATGGTAGGGGTGATGAGATCCTTTTAGATGATGTTATAGGCTTGATCAATCATATTGATTGGATGAGGGCATGACATCTGGAACCAATAAGGGTTCAAAACACCATGTCCAGTAGTTAGAAGTAGTGTACTCAAGGAACTCAAGAAAGTTAAATTTCTGAGTTCATGGGTGCCACATATGACTTAGTCCCTTAGGCATGGTTGGAGAACATGGTGATGTTCTTTTCACTTTGTGACTTCACCTCCAACATGAAATTCCGCATGGTAGTATTTTAGCTGAAAGGGAGTGCTCTTCTATGCTGGAAGACACTCCTACCTTAGATAAACATGGTCATCGAAGATGTGTCATGGGAACTGTTCGAGGAATGGTTTCAAGAGAGTTATTCGTCAGAGGAATTCTTTGAGCGTCAACTTAATGAGTTCAACCCCTTACGACAGGGTGGTCATACAGTGACATAGTATGAGTCCAAATTCATGGAGCTACTTAGTTATGCCCCACACCTGAACACAAAGAAGTTGAAGGTCAACAAGTTTTTGTTGACCTTAAATTCAACATTCGTGCAAAGGTACGGATCCTAATGCCTCAAAAATTTCATGATGTAGTCCAGAAGGCCCTCATAGATGAGGAATATCTATGTGGTGTGGGTCACAGAAGGACTCCTTCTAGACCAACCAGATAGATGACATCAGGAGCACATGAGCTTGTACTTCGGGGACCAGGAGTACTAGACCAAAGACTAGATGTTGGACATGTGGATAGACACATTACCAATGAGACTTTCTGATTGAGAAGGCTAGAGCGGTCAAATCAACAGGACACACTACATTTTGAGATTTGGGCAAGGCCCACAGGACACATGCCACGATGAATAACCACTAGGACGAGCACCAATCCATTGTTCCTGAGATGTCAAGTACCATCGCTGACCGAACTTTTAGTATTTTGATAGATCCTGGTGCTACAAAGAGATTTATTTCTGGGACAGTGCTAACAAGAATTAAGGTAAAGGCAGTCGAACATGATGAGTTTAGCTATGTGGAAATGGCTTCGGAAGCCAAGCAGAAGGTTGGAGGAAAGGTTACAGACTATATCCTCAAACTAGGATATTTTTTAATGAAGACCAACCTGTACATCATGATATTAGGATCTTATGACGTCGAGATCGGTATGGACTAGTTGGAATCGCATGATGCGATACTAAACTGTAAGACAAAATGATTGAGTTTGACCGATGATCAGGGACAAAGGAGGGTGATTGTAGGAAGAAACCAAGGAGTTTCCTTAAGGTTCATTTCTTCCCTACATCTATAAAAGTGCATGCGTAAGGGATGCAAGATATATGAAATCCTAGCACTGAATGACAAGGGCGTGGTAGAAGGATTAGAAAACCTTCCAGTGGTACGAGAGTTTGCATATGTGTTCCCAGAAGAGTTATGAGGTTTTCCGCCTGAAAGAGAGCTGGAATTTTCCATTGACCTAAAACATGGAACTAAACCAATAGCTAGAACTCTTTATCGAATGTCGACCATTGAGTTACAGGAGTTGAAAATGCAACTAAACAAGTTATTGGACCTAGGACTTATATGTCCAAGTATGTCACTTTGGGGCACACCTATTATTTTCATATGGAAGAAGGATGGGTCATGGAGACTCTACATTGACTATCGTCAATTGAACAAGGCAATGATCAAGAACTGATATTTGTTGCCAAGAATAGACGATTTTTTTGATCAAATGAAAGGTGCGATAGTGTTTTCGAAGATCAAATTGAGATCAAGATATCACTAATTATGGATCAAGGAGAAAGACATTCCTAAGATCACATTCAAGATGAGGTTTGGACATTACGAGTTTATTTTTTTACCATTTGGATTGAAAAACAACCTGGGGCATTCGTGATCTTGATGAATGTGGTGTTCCGCGAATACTTGGACAAGTTTGTTGAAGTATTCATTGACAAAATGTTGATATATTCTCAGATGACGAAAGAACGTGACAAACATTTGCGCTTGGTACTACAGTGTTTACGAGAGAACAAATTATACATGAAACTGTCAAAATGCTCATTTTATCAATTGAGGATTCATTATTTAGGGCATGTTATTTTCAACAAAGGCATCGATGTGGATCCAATGAAGGTAAGGGCTTTTATGGAATGGTCTATGTCAACAAATGTACCAGATATGCATAGCTTCATGGGTTTAGCTAGATATTATCAATGGTTCATCGAAGGTTTTTCAAGGATACCAAATCCAATTACGGAATTTCATAAGATAGATAAGAAGTTTGTATGGATAGAGAAATGCATGGAATAATTTCGAAGGCTCAAGGAGTTGTTGACGACAATGCCGATACTAAAAGTCCCTGACATGGAAAAGGACTTCTTGGTATGCACAAATGCAGATTCCAAGGAAAGCTTAGGTGGAGTCTTGATGCAAGATGGTTGAGTGATTTCTTACATCTCAAGGAAGTTAATAAAGCATGAGGAAAACTATGCGACACATGATTTGGAGTTGTTGGGCATTTTGTATGCCCTGAGAGTGTGGAGGCACTACCTAATTGGATGAAAATTCAAACTGAAAACATACCACTATGGTTTGCAACACATTTTTACGCAAAGTGACTTGAATGCGCGACAAAGGTGTTGGTAATAATTGCTTAGCGAGTACAATTTTGAGATTACCTACATAAAAGGAATAGTGAAAAGAGTGGCAGATGCATTGAGTCAGAGACCATGCATATTTTTGGTGATACCTCTTTAGAATAATATTCATGAAAATATTCTAACTATATAGCGTGATGATGACTGGTATAAAGAGGTTAAGGAAAATATCGGACAAGACAACATGTTGGTACCAAAATTTGATGGATTTACTGTGGACAACAATGGATTAATGAGGTATAAAAAGATGATCTATGTAACACCTAACGATGGGTTGAGAAGTTGGATATTAAAAAAAGCTCATAGAGTAGTGTACATGGCTCATATAGGAGTCACGAAGATGAGGTCAGACCTTAAGCCATTATTCTTATGGAAAGGCATGAAGGTAGACATAGTTAAATACGTTGCGAGGTGTCTGGAATGTCAACAAGTGAAGGATGAAAATAGACATCTGACAAGATTACTAGAACCACACGCTATTCCAGAATCAAAATGGGAGGTCATTTCAATGAAATTCATTGTGGGATTTCCGCTGACGGTAAGGAGGCACGACTCAATTTTCATGGTAATAGACACTTTGACGAAGAGTGTACATTTTATCCCTATGCATACGACATATCAGGTGCCAAAAATAGATAGAGTTTTTATCAGCGATATTGAAATATTACATGGTGTGCCTAAGAGGATCATATCTGATCGAGGATTGATGTTTACATGACGATTTTGGACTAGTTTCCAAGAGGCCTTCGGAAAATAACTTAAACTTAGTACAACATATCACTCGAAGACAGACAGATAGATAGAAAGAACAAACCAAATCTTGGAAGATATGTTGTGTATGTATGTGATGAACCAACAAAAGAGTTGGGAAGAGTTCTTTCCACTAGTAGAGTTTTCTTACAACAACAACTATCGAAGCACCACAAAGATGGCACCATTCGAGTTTCTTTACGGGTGACCGTGTCATACGCCTTTGAGTTGGGATCAACTTGAGTATAGGGTCCTGGTAGGACCAGAAGTAATCCAAGAAATGGAATAGAAAATGAAAATGATAAGACAAAGGATTAATGAAGCACAATGTCGACAAAAGAGTTATGTCGATGCACATCGTGTTGACCGTAGTTATGAATTTGGTGATCGAGTCTTCTTGCGGGTAAAACCACAAAAAAGTTCGATCAAGTTTGGACAGGGTATTAAACTCTCTCCTAGGTTTGTGGGACCTTTCAAAGTTGTGGAAAAGAAAGGCCTATGGCCTATTGACTAGCGTTTCATGATTCTTTGAGGTGTATGCACAATGTTTTTCAGGTATCTATTTTCAAACATTATGTTAGTGATCCTACACATGTGATTGACATGAGTTCCTTGTAGGTGTTTGTCGAGGGCTCACTCACGACAAAGCCAATACAAATTTTGGACCATCACATTCGACAACTACAACGTCGAAAATTCAGTCAGTTCAAGGTCTAGTGGGACAATTATATTCCACACTCAGATACCTGGGAGGACGCATATGATATGCGCCAACAATTTCCATTTTGTTTGATAGTTAAACATTTAGATCTTGTCATATGATTTATATACTGTATATATATACTATGAAACTTAGGGATTAAGTTTAAAACAAGAGGGGGTGTATGTAACATCCTTCTCTTGTGTGCACATGATTTGACTTATTCTTTGAGGAAACTTGCGTGCAAATGATTTGGTTTTAGTATATGGTTGTCTGTTCTCTTATGGATTCTTGTGATGATGTTGATGATTATGAAGTTATGTTATTTGATATCTATGTGTGACAGATGCTATTGACGAGTTTCCACTGAGTGTGCATGACACTTGATAGGTTGGGGATGTTGATGGCATCGATGGACCTCCTTGGACTCCGGATCGAGTCAGGGAGTGGACTGTATATGGTTTGGGTATTTCTATTTATGCATATGTGACATATGATCAGATATATTATGATGTTGTTTGTGGGTCGTTGACAATGTTTCATTGATGGATGCAGGATAACGATTTATTGATAATAAGACTCACATTAAGGAGTAAAGGGGCCATGCACAACAACTAGATATTGAGGGAGAGGTGTGGCAACAACTCTTCCACAACCTACTAGTACTCCCTCCATGGATTGAATTGTAGGTTAATGATTACCTAGTTCGAGAGATCCACAATGTCATGAGGGCATACTGAGATAGTCACTCATGAATATTCTAAGGGGAGCACAATAAGGCATGGTCCTTATTCCTTACAGGCCCTTAGTATCTCATAAGGTCGCCTGATGAAATATTGACTCGAAGGGTTGGACAACTACCAAAGCCAGTCAAAGGCGAGTGGCACCCTTGGAGCATAGAGTGCGTCATGAAGGGCATGTTGTTTAAATTAAAATTTGAATCAAAGGCGAGTGAAACCCTTGGAGCATGAAGTGCGTCTTGAAGGGAATGTCATGGTTTAAAGAAAAAAAATTGAGTCAATGAATCTAAGTGGCCTAGAAAACATTAGAAAACTTGAGCGAATGTTAAACCTTAAAACCTTGAGCACCTTCTGAATTAATTAATTAATTAATTAATTAATCAATTAATTAACTAAAGAATGAACTCATTGAGAATAATCCCTAAGGGTCTAGGCGTTCACAAATAAATATTTAACTAAGCCTAAGCCTAAGTGAGTGAGAAGACTAAAAACTAAAAATTTTAAATTAAATGATGAGGGGATGAAACAAATCAAATTAAGAATAAATGAAAATAAAAATAAATCCTAAGGAATGATTAATACACTTGTGCAAGAAAATACCAATTTATAATTTTAGTTGAGAAAGGAATAAAGTATAAATTTGTAAGCATAGAAAGGTATCTAGTTTAGTCTAACTAAGAACTTTCCTAAATTAAACACAACTAAGTTTTATAAAGGCGTCAGTCATTAAAAGGGAAATAGAGGGAATAAAGGGACAACTAGGAGTAATTTTAGGAGCGTTTTTAGGATGGGTGAGGGAAATCGACGTTTAATTTAATTAAATTATGGGTTTATTAGTGCAACTGAGGGAACAAGTGACAAGTGTATGGGGGAAATAATTCCTAATTAAATTATTAAAAAAATGAATTAAATGTGCAAATGGAAAGTTGTCACTAAGAAAAATTCTATAAAGGAAATGGCTGAGAGGAGGAATGGATCATGATTGGTAGGAGTAAGGTTATTCTGCAAAAATTCTGATTGGTTTTACTTGTGAGAGTTGGTATATCCAGCTCGAGAGAGATAGAGTGGTAGCTCTACCTTGTGAGGCGAGTTGGGAGCTAGATTATTATGGTTGTGTGTCTGTGTGGCCCCTTTGCAACTTGGGGGGCTAAGGGGCAAGCAGACTACCCCTAGCATTGGCTGGGAGGTACCAGTGAAGTCTCAATGAATAGAAAGAGGGAGGTAGGAATGAGCGCCATTGCTGAATGACATCTTCATATTTCATCTTCAATTCTTCTTCGTCTGTTACGATATTCTTTTAAGATTTGAATTTTTTTTTAAGATTAAAATGTATAATATAGTTTCATAAATTCACCATAAAAATGTCATTGTAATTCTAAATTTCAATTTGGCAAGATCCTTGAAGGTGTCTATAAAATATAGAAATTATTAAACATTGCTAGTAAAGATGTATAAGTATACCGAATGCGAAATCTATTGGCCGCTTCCATTGATATGCTTATCATAATTTTAAATTAAATTATTATTTGTATAAGATGTGATTATTTGACTGAAGGGGGTCATGTATGATATTGAGTATATTTCTTGTTATATAGGTTGGGTTGGGAAAATCACTTTTGAAAGAAGTAAACTTTATGTTCTTGGTTTGATTGTGACGTGATGTTTCTTTTGTGAAATTTTCAAACTCCTTTCTAAGACCAAACCATCACGATTACATGGATTAGTGCACTAACTTTATAAAATGAATTTTTAGGTGTGAGTATTCGATATTGATGTGATCTTGTGGACAATATGCTCTATTCTTTTTCTTGGATGCTTGGCGAATCCTCCCGTGTACTGTACAAATCTGAATATGTTATGTTTCAAAAATAAATGTTGTTAGGAAGTGATTACAGTTTGTTTGCAAGTCTGTATTGCTTGGCGAATTTTTCCCTTGTGAAAAGTTGGAAACCTATGATAGAGTGTGCACCCTCCCCTCCTCTTTGTTTGTGGGATTGTGTGTTGAACCCTATTGCTGACTAGTGTGTCGTTTTAGGTGCTTCCCAACTAATTAAAAACCCACAAATTTAGTTGTTATTTCTTTCTTTTTTTTCCTCTACATCATAAATTTGATTACTCCCTCAATCTTATTGAAAGATAAACCTACCTATACATTTCTACATAAATGAGAAACCCAATATTAAATTGTTGTCCACACGTTAATCTTTTCGTTTTGTTTCCTTTGATTTTTAAATTTCGAATTTATCATAAATTAGTTCTGTTTCAAGGGCCAGATCAAGGGCCAGATCAGGGTCCAGATCAAGGGCCGGATCAAGGGTTGAATCAGGTTTCGTATTAGGTTCCATATGAAAAACATCTATCAAAAATTACAATGTAATAAGCTTGTTCGTGTCTGGTTTTCCCATTCCAGTTAACTATTTTGCATTGATTTTCCATGTTTTAAAATAGTGGTAACATCGTGTTCCCAAATGTTTAATGCGAATATGGATAAATGCAATTATATTTGAAATATTATGAGTGAAATTTCAAAGAGAACGTGGAAGAGGAAGGAGTTGGATTGTCAGAGGAATCTGTAGGGATCATGAAATGCTTTTTTCTGAAAAATGTCATTTGTAATCATTGTAGAAGCTAAAACGTTTCATTTCAGTTATTGTAACTGGTTGCACATTGAAGGAACTCGAATTGTATAAGTGTTAGAGGTTCTGAGTGTATTAATAGAAGGCACAATTGCAAGGGCACAATTTTGGTGGTTCTGGACTCTATTGTAATTTTTTTGGGACTGAATTGAATACATATGCAGAAGCATTTTGAAATATTTATGAAAAGATTCTAATTGGTTGAGATACGAGTTATGTCTTCTTTTGTAGTGTATAATTCCTGTGATCTTTTATTTCATTTCACTTTCATCTGTTTAAATTGGAGAGACAAAAGCCAAGAATTCATCTCATGATGCTCTTGTCTTAGAAATTTAGACTGTGTATATTTCTTCTTAACCAATTCAAAATTCATTCCTGTAATGCTCTGATGCAGTTATTTGTTTCCTCTTTCCTCTTACCACTCTGATTTATTTTAAGTTACAACTCAGATTCATCGCCTCATTTAGACTTTATTCTCTGGAGAGTTCTATCTTTTGATCATTGTTTTCATTCAATTTCAGAATTTTGACTCCATAGCCCTGAGTGTCCCTCCTCTTCTTGGCCAACAAAATTTATTAAAAACCCCCAAAACAAACCAAATCTAGCCACCAATTTCCAAAGAATATCAAGTGACATGAGAGAGCCCTCTCTGAGTTGAGTATGCTAGTGCCTCAGCTCTAAATTTGGTTGAATTAGTTACCCCTGTCGTTTGTTTTGACACCCAAATAGATTTCAAGGTGCTAACATTCTGGCGTCGTTGCCAGGGAAGAAATTGAAAATTTTTCCCTGGGAAGAATGACATGGTTGAGTTCTAAGGTCTGAGAGAAGCAGACACTTAGGCACATATTGGCTCTATTCCTGATCTGGTGACTCCACACATCAAAAAATCAGTTTGAAGGTGATTCCACTAGTAGAAGAATCAATAAATTTTAACTTTCACTGGCGACTCCACTCTCAATGCAGAATCCAGCTTCCAAAACATCATTGGCGACTCCACTGTCCGAAGATGAGTTCAATATCTGCAAGGTATGCTCCAATGAATCGATCTCATATTGTTGGCTTTCCAAATCATATTCCTCACATAAATTGGCAAAAATATTTGCCTAAATTCGAAGATGGGAAAGGAAATGATGTTGCCTTTCACTTGATTATATTTCACATGCACATATGTAAGTTGGGGGTTGAATTTCATGAAGATTGTTTGATGAAAATGTTTATGGCTACTTTAGAGGGGAAAGAAAGATTATGGTATGAAGTTTTAAAACTAGACAACTTATACTCTCTTAAGGATTTCCACATAACATTCTTTAAGCATTATGGAGAATCTAATCCTTCATTCTTGGTGTTTGAAGATTGCTGTGAATTTTATGAACATTTCATTAAGAACCTTAAAAATGTTTTTGGTGATGAAGAGTGTATGAATGATGAAATCATAGAATCCCTTTATGAATATTCATCCCAAAAACAAATAGTATCCCCTCCTTTGGTTGAAGGTGAAGCTGATTAAGAAATTGTTGCTGAAAGTCATTTTCCTTCTTTTGAACTTGATGAAGACATTTAACAGGATTTTCAACAAGACAAAGTTTTTCAAAGTTGTCTTTCTTCCCCTATGAATGATGTGGTTGTTCAAATTCTAAGTGGCCTAGACATGGATGAGGATTCTAAAACTACATCTATGGAGATTTCAAGCAATGAACAAACAAATGACATAGATTTTCAAGAAAGAAACAAAATAGTGTATGCCACTTTTCAATCAAAAATACATAAAGATAATGAAGAGGCAGTGGTTTTATTTGATTCATTTTAAAATCATGGTTTTGAAAATGAATCCATGGGAAATTTAGACTGTGAAATAGTGCATGATGTTAGTTTTTCACCTTTGCAAGAAGATTATGAGAAGAAATTTATTTCCATTCATTAATTTGAAAGTGAAAATGACAGTCCTCAAACAAATTTCCAGAAGTTTAATGAAACCAAATTAGAATTGTTTGACGAACAAGAGGTTAGCCTTGATGCACATAATATGGATGTCATATTTGAATATGTTCAAGAATGTATGAATGTTTTTGTTGAGATGGATGGAAAAGTAGACAAACCCATTGCCGCCATTTCATTTGAAAATGTTCTCAGAACTAAAGAAATAAAGCAAGAACAATAAACACTTATGAAAGAGGCTTGTCCTTATGTTTTTGCTCATCAAGAAGAAATGTTTTTTCATGGTTTTCAAAATCCTGTGGCCATCCTATTACAGTCTTCAGTGAAGGAGGATTTTGTTTCATTCATAAGCTTAGGTTTTGGATTCAAATTTTGTTTTCAGCTGCCATATTTTACATTTGTCTGCCATCTTCAGAAAGATGTGAATGGAGAAGAATCAGGAAGCCAATTGCTTGATTGGTTGCATTGGCACTTTAGCATTACTTGATTGAGTATTCATTTCATCAGTTTTAGAGTAGATAGGAGTGTGCAAATGAGCTTGTTGGCCAAGCATTTTTCAGTTTGGATTTCCAGTAGTGTGTACAGTTAGATTTTAGCAATGTATTCAGTGTTCAGTATCCAGTTGAGAGCAATGTGCAGACACTAGTGACAGGTCAGAGCAGGGTACACACACATGTTTTGGGAGAAGACCAATGTATTAGGCACATGGTCTACTGTTCTTTGCTACCTCATAGGGAGGATAACATCCCCAATAAGAGCCTATGTTATCACCTGCTAATTTGTATTATTTTTTCCCAAAGCATCTTGTCCTTGTGCTATTTTTCCACTCAGACTTTCAAATTTTTTCACCAGCTCCATCAAGCTCCCAACACCTAAATCCTTCACCCAATGGATCATCCAAAACAGTCATATACTCCACAAGTCAAAAGTTGGCAAATATCCCAAGCTTATACCTAGCCTTAATTCTTATCTAAATCCCTCAGTTCCATCACTTCATTCATTTTTACCCTTATTTTCATATTCCCATTGATAATAAAAAAAATATGATTTTTATTAAGCACCCTTATCCTATCCACAAAGTCATGTGTTAAGCCTCTTATGCCCAAAGTCCTTCGAAAATAGAAAAAAAGGGGTTTTTTATTATTAATATAAATATTTTTATATTTATATTAATATTTAATCCAATATTTAATTTATGGAATCACGTCAAATCATGGGCACGAATATCAATTTATAATGTGGAAAAGTCAAAGGTTGGATGGAGTTCACACATACATATCGGGGATTAAAGTAACGAGGAGGTTAATTATGTGAAGGCGGACCAGGGAATACTATCATGGTTTATTTGAGGGACATGTGTTTTTACGTGGAGCACATCGGAGGTAAAAGCAGTTTGAATTAAACCACTCCAACCCAAGATCGATGTAATAAATGCACCATTTATCATATGTTTTATGTGCGACATGTTTCCAGGAGTGCATTTCAACAACAATTATGGAATTTCTTATAATGAGATTCCCCCTCATGGTGAAAAGGTTTTACAGAGGTAAGATTTAAATTTTACAAATAAAGGATACTAATTCTTATTTCCATGGAAAATAATTAAATGGAAGATGCACGTGAATGGAAACTTGGATAAATTTTATCCAAAGGTTTTACAAAAGTAAAAGAAGAAGATAAAAGGTATTTTTCCAAAGACGATGTAAATGTTTTTCCACAGTGAAACAGTAAATTGGAAAAAAACATTACACAGTAAATGTTTTTCAGAGGGAAATGGTAAAATTAAATGTTTTTACAATGAAATGGTGAATTGGGCAAACAAGACATGGTCTTAAAAACCACGGGCATGAATTAAATTATGGAAATTTAATTCTACAGGATAGAAAAATATTTGGGAAATATTTTTATTTCAAATATATTATTCCCAAATGTTTAATGAGAATATGGATAAATGCAATTATATTTGAAATATTATGAGTGATGTTTCAAAGAGAACGTGGCAGAGGAAGGAGTTGGAGCATCAGAGGAATCTGCAGGGATCATGAAACATTTTTTTTCTAAAAAATGTCATTTGTAATCATTGTAGAAGCTGAAACGTTTCATTTCAGTTATTGTAACCAGTTGCACACTGAAGGAACTCAAATTGTATGTGTTAGAGGTTCTGAGTGCATTAATAGAGGGAAGAAGTGCAAGGGCACAATTCTAGTGGTTCTGGACTCTATTGTAAATTTTCTGGGATTGAATTGAATACATATGCATAAGCATTTTGAACTATTTATGAAAAGATTCTAATTGGCTGTGGTATGAGTTCTATATTCTTTCGTAGTGTATAATTCCTATAATATTTTATTTCTATTCACTTTCATTTGTTTAAATTGGATCTTGAAAAAATCCCATAATTCATCTCATGATGCTCTTGGCTTAGCAATTTAGACTGTGTATATTTCTTCTTAACCAATTCAGAATTCATTCCTATAATGATCTGATGTAGTTATTTGTTTCCTCTTTCCTCTTACCACTTTGATTTATTTTAAGTTACAACTTAGATTCATTGCCTCATTTAACCTTTATCCTCTGGAGAGTTCTATTAGTTGATCATTGGTTTCATTCAATTTTAGAATTTTGACTCCATAGCCCTGTGTGTCCCTTCTCTTCTTAGCCAACAAAATTTATTAAAAACCCCCAAAACAAACCAAATCTAGCCACCAATTTCCAAAGAATATCAAGTGACATGAGCGAACCCTCTTTGAGTTGAGCATGCTAGTGCCTCATCTCTAAAGCTGGTTGAAACAGTTACCTCTGTTGTTTGTCTATTCAGCCAAACATAATTTACAGAGTGCTAACACATCGTAGAGTTAACACCAAGAAGGGTGAGTTGAATTTGTTGATTGGCTGGACATATACACATTCACTCACCTCTTACCTATCGCTTCCACTTCTTGACGTACCCTGCATCAATTATTGTCCTTTCCTCCAAGCTATACTATTAATAAAAATAATTTTTGTTGCACTTAAAATTAATTTAAATTTTCAGAAATTAAGTGTTGGATGGAGGACCGAATTAAGTGCCAGATGGAGGGCTGGATTGAGGTCTTGAACATATTTTGGATTTTTCTACACACCGGATATGGGGCTGGGATATATTTCGAAACTCCTTCTTGTTCCTTACTTTGGACTTGTGATTTAGCCTCTCGATATTAATTATATTTTGTCAATTAAGATTGGTCTTCCTAAATTTTTAAACTAATTTATAAGTTAGGATGTGAGTTCTTTTTTATGGTTTAATAAGACTTGAATTTATTAATTCTTAAATGGATACGTATGTAGTTGAATTCTATATGTTACTTATTACGGTTGGTCTTACCTTCTCTCCTCCAATGAATTTTTAAGATAGCATATAATTTATCTTATCTCATTCTTAATTATGGGTTGACTTCTTATAGTTTCTCACAATGGAAATATAAGGTAGCCTTGGAATCTTTCCATCTTGCTTGCTATGATTGAACCCCTTAGTTCTTTTAAATGGATATGCAAGTAATATACTTCTTATTAATTGATATTATGATTGATGTTTTTAGTTTTATAAATTGGATGCATAATGCAAGGTAGAATCTAAATTTAATGTAGTGCTTAAGAAGATTGATCTTATTGTGGTTCCTTGCAAATGAAAGTATGATTTTATCCCTTATATTCTTGTTATACATTCTTATAATATATTCCTTAATATGAAGATGC
This sequence comes from Picea mariana, assembly GCA_032191745.1. Taxonomy (NCBI): domain Eukaryota; kingdom Viridiplantae; phylum Streptophyta; class Pinopsida; order Pinales; family Pinaceae; genus Picea; species Picea mariana. Next base: position 15,004 of record JASDQU010589818.1, on the reverse strand, counting down.
ATAGTTGAGTTACATGAGACTAATATTTCTTTATTCTCTTTGGGTTATTATTCTTTATGTAAAGTTCTCTTACTCATTTACACTCAATGTTGATTGAAGATTTATTAAGTAGAGTAGATTATAATTGCACTATGATGAATAATTGATGCTTAGATGAAATTCATGAGCTAGCTTGGATTACGGATTATGTTGGGCTATGGGAATTATACACCTCCTTTTTCCTCAGAACAATCTCCAGCCCTAAAAACTTAAATGGTAAAAATCAATTAGATCCTGGGCTTGAACGTTGCTTTTGTGCCCTGGAGGTCCTAACCTTCCAGGGTAGGTTGGGTGGGTAGTATCTTTATGTCGTTCTTATGTTATCTTGATGATCATTATGTTATCATTATGTTATCTAGTGTTATCCTTTTGTTATTTGATGATTATCTATATGTGATGAGTTGAGCGATTTAAAAGTACTGATGATTCTAGTTGATCATGATGAGTCGATCTTGCGTCGTCATTCATGATGCTTTCTATTTTTGTGTTGTTACTTAATTATGATGATGTGTTAATTACATGGCATTACTAAATATGTTGATGCATTAGTTGCGACGTTATTTGTTTATGAAGATGAGACACTTTTGATTCCTTTAATTATGATGTCGTTGATTATGCACTGTTGAATTATGTGTTGACGCATTTTCCTAATGCTTTAAAAATGATTTTTTTTTACCTTTTGTGCTTCACTTTTAGAGCTAACCCACTTCTAACCACTTGTCCACTTCTAACCCACTTTTCTACAAATAGTAAATTCTCCACTTCTAGTTGCAACTAATTTATTTTTAATTTTTTTCTTATTTTCAACCACGTAACCTATGATTAACTCCTAGTTTCACTCACTTGACTAGTCAAATTCTTCTAGGAGCTTCTAGAATAATTTTGACTTCTTTGACTTCTAGATAACTCATGAGGGTACTCCAACTTCACAATTCCATAACTCTCTAACTGTGAGGAGTTATTGGACATTCAACATATGACCGGAAATTGAATGACATGTACTATCCATCTAGAATAGGTTTACATACAAATATACTAACCTACATACCATTATACATAAAAAAAACTTAGATCCCTTAACCATATTGTTGGGATACTAGAATTTTCTACCGGACTTTCTTCAAGGGTTGACTTCAATGAAAACCAAGCCAATTAATCAACATCATTGATATATCCATAACTTCATACAATCAAGATTTTTCACAATGAATAAATGTAGTGCATCCCACTCTCGACCAACTGTATTAAAAATAATAAAAATTACTAACAATAATAAAGATTAATAATTGATGGAAGAACACAATTTATTTAATAAGTACAATATAGATAAAAATTAATAATCCAAAGTATTATATATCTCAACTACCATCCAATAATTACCTTTCACTTTCCTCATTCTATCTTTCCTGACCAAGACCTGCACTTCAAATTTGTTGATGGAGTTGACATCGCAAATGTGAGGCACCTTCATTCGTTCTGCTAATTTAGGAAGATATCGACTAATATAAACCAAGGATTGATATACCATATATCCCTCAACCATAGAACCCTCGGGACATGTTCTTTTTATAAAAAAATCCTTCAATGACTTCAAATGCATCTCCACCATCCACATTGACCTTATGTGTATGAGGTAGTGTTATTGAGCATTGAAAAATGTCAAAGGTAGATACTTCTGCATTTCACACATTAGCCAAGGAATTAATCTCCTCCAATATTTTATATCTTCTTTTTCTGGATTTATTTAGGTCAAAACCTCTTACACATGATTATACAATAAAACCATATGTTTCAACAAAAAAGTATATACATTAATTAAAGTTAAATAGTACATGATGACAAGTTCCGTGACAAACTTTTTTCTATCCTCATGTATTTTCCAAGATCATATATAACTTGTCTTACATTGTTGTGAAAGATGTCAGGGAGAGATAGAGGTAGAACATATTGTAATTACAAAAAAGGAATCATTATTTTTTTTAAGGAAAACAAATTAAAATACTAAAAATAAGTATTACCAAAATATAAGAAATCTACCAAAACAATTACATTAATGAAGGTACGCCAATCATGAGTTTTTACCCCACCAAAGTCACCTTTCTTGTATAATAGATTCTTTTTGTTTGAAGAGAAACCCATGGGAAATTTAATTTTCCAAATCGCCTCTTTTACAACATTTCTTTCCTACTCTGTAAATAACCATGGAAGATGATTTCGGTCTTCGACATTTCTATTTGAATCAATCAAATTGTGCATTGCATGATTGGATTCCTAAATGTCACTACAAATTTCGACAATTTTTTCTTTGTCATTCATTCAATCTAAGATTCTCCAAAACATTTTGGTTAAATTCTTCCCGATAAGCATGGTATCAAAGAAATGCGTTATTTGTAGGTGCTCATAGTAGGGTAACCTACTAAATTGTACAGGGTAATTTTTCATTCCTCGTGGAATCTTCCCATCAATGCCTTGATGACCTTTATGAAACGTAAATGAATTAATTATACAACAATAATTGTTAGATACGATGAACATAATTCAATACAAATAAAAATTGTAAAACATTTTGTGTGATACATAGTAGAATTGCTTACCTTGATGATTTCTATTATATGCCAACTTTTATAGGTGAGGTGTCATTCTTCATGGTTTTATTGCAGTCTTTTCTTTCCCATTGAAAATATTTTTTTCATTAGTTCGATACCTATGGTTCTTAGGGAGGAAGTGCCTATACTAATCAAATAAATCCTTTCCTAAAATTCTTGAAAAATGAGATTTCATCCTAGAACCACAAACTGGACATGCAAATATACCCTTTGTTTGAAGACCTGTAAGATATGGATTAATAATGTGATAGGTCATATTAGGTAATATTAGTTTTCAAACACAAAAGAACATAAACTGAGAACTTATAAGTAATTACTTGAATTAAGTTTGGAGTCTGAATTATTTACACACAGTGGCATCGTATGGCTATTATGATCCCTATAAAAAGTATGAGTAATGTATTTAGACTTAGAGTAATGAAACTATTACAAAACTTGACACCGTAAATAAGAAGTCTCAGAACAATCCACATGAAGGGTTTGAGACTATACATCATATGATCCGAGGGTGTAATGATTTTTCACAGTAACTCTTTACGAACCTAGAAAAATCTCCCCTTAATAAAACAGTAATATTAACACAACCATGAATTGATTTGAATCATAATGAGATCCAAAATGTATATTTTCATAATCATGGATTAGTAGTTCAGAATTTGGATAGAGTTGCAAAACTATGTTTAACTATGAAAACCACTTTTGTAAACACTCAAAAAGAATGGAAATAGTAACTTTCATATTGCAAGAAATATGATTTTAGAACATAATGAAGTCACTTCCTTAATACAGAGGACGGTTTTCAAGTAGAAAGATATAGACAGGAATGTATAAAACCTTTAGAGTCATGGAAATAATCAAGCTAGGAACATAACCTCTACCGAGTAGAACCAAAGGGTAATCAAACAATACGAGACATGGAAATTATAGTAAGTTCGACTAATATTTTTAGAAACTAAAATCTCACATTGTCAGCTTTCCGTTCCCCGTTGGGTTGTTAACATAGACGAGAGCTTCCTACAGAGTTTTCGTAGAGGTGAAAATATTCGTTACAAGGTTTAAGGATTGAGACCCAATATCAGGAATAAAATGGAACGACAAAAAACCCCAAGCATTAAAGGACGCTCAACAAACCTTTAAGACTCTAATGTAGAACTGAGAAAGTGAGAACCAGTAAAGAAAGGAGAAATAGATGAGGATGGGTGTGCACTACAAATGACAGAGAAATCAAAATAAAATGATAGAGATCGATTTACCTTGCACAGGGTAGCATCCAACCAGTAGTTTCCCCTATTCATTTCTTCCTACCCAAGCTGAGCCCAAATACAAGATTTAGGCCATGTTCACCGAGTCAAATATCATAGGGGGTTAGCACTGGAGCGTTTTCGAAAAAGGCACAGATCCAAAGGAGAATGAAACAATAACCCTAGAAACCCTTCTCTTAGCTGAGTAATAGTGATAGTTACAAATAATGTACCTTTCCATGTGACAGGAGGGAGGTGGCATGCTTTTCATTGGACACGGTGGCTGAGCGATAGCCTCGGGAGGTACCCTTATAGGTATTCATTAATAGACTAGACAGAGGTTTTAATTCAGTTTCTAAAATGTCCCTCATTCGACTTCATACCAAGTTATTGCAAGGTGAGGAAAACCCAGTTAGGGTGTGACTATAACCAGTTGTTAGGCCCAGTCTCTCATTTAATTAAGGTCTGACCATCTGGTTCATTAGTGTTAATGAATTCGGGGGGGATAAATGTTATCGTTTGGGTTCCTTAATGATGCCTAACCGTCAAACATTTCAATATTGTGTTATTTGTGGTCAGATGTTTAATCACAAACCTTTTTCACAAAGTATGTTACTTATATAGTTAAAACAAAACGTAAAGGCCTCCATTAAATTAAGGCCTTTGATATTCCGATAAAGGTGTATGCATTGTTGGAACCTGAATTCATATAGATCCTATATGATATAAGTAATGTTTATGCCTAAGAATGGTTGTATGGCTAGTAGGGTTTAATAAAACAAAACGTTAATGATATGCTTAGAGATGGGTATAATGCTAGTGGTGCGTCAATAGTATAAACGTTAGTGCTATGCATGAAGAGGGTTTCAATGCTAGTAGGATGTAACAAATATAACGTTAAGGTTTATGCATGGAGATGATTTTGATGCTAGTGGAGTTTACTAATGTGAAAGATAAACCTTTATACATATATTATAAAATATAAAGGTTAGTAGCTGAGAGACTAGGGAGTAGCGAAGCTATCACTTAACCTTTATATATGTTATTATTGTGCAACATGGAATAATTCAATGATGAAATATTTTATAATGGCATTTAGTTGTATCAATGAAGTGGTGCACATAAACCTTACAAAATTCAATAGTGATGACAACTACCTACTTACAATAACTTTATGTCTTTCAAAATAAATTGTTCGAAGAGAAAGGATATTTAATGTCCCTAACATTTTTTTTTATTTGGTAATTTTGGGTTACATTACATATGGTATCAGAGCAAAGGTTAAAGCACTTGGACCTCAAAGCAGGGCCAAAATTTTTGCTTAGTACATATTTTTTTGTTTAATTAAAAACTAACAAAAACACTTACTATTACAAACATTGTTTTTTTTATTTATGTTGTGATAATGGCAACACAGAATGAAGACAAGATCATACTTGAGTAGAATCTCAATCAAGGGCCTCTTGGAGAGCCAAGGAAGAAAAATAAATGAATTTCGGCCACCCAGGTTCTAGAAAACATGAGGAACCTTATCATGGAACTGCAAGATTTCAAGGCAGACAATGAGAAACTGAAAAGGGCACACGAAGACCAACAGGAAATAAATGAAGTATTGTTGTGTATCATAGTAGCATAGAAGATCCCAAAAGACAATGACAAGGAAGAATAGGTCAGCAAAAGAGCCTCCAAGAATTTCGGTCTTGAAGAAAAAAATGAGAACGATTCTTCCGAAGGCACACCAACAGCAAGAAATAAAACAACCACTGGAAGAAAGAGGAAACAGGTGGACCACCTAGAGGGAGAATTTAAGAAAATCAAATCATCCACCTTTGATGAAGAATCAAAAACAGGGGAGGAAGCTAAAGCATGGTTACTATACATAAAAAAGTGTTTCAAGATTTACAATTATTCCAGCAACATGAAGGTCAAAATGGCCATTTATAGCCTGAAAGAAAAGGCGAGTATATGGTGGCAGGACCTGTAGTTGGCCAAGGGATTAAAGGAAAAACATATGGAGTGGTCGTATTTCAAGAAATACTTTAAGAAACAGTATTTATCAAAAAGTTACTATGAAATAAGGACCAAAGAGGTTTATGATCTACGACTCGACTAGATTACCATGGATGAATTGATCAACAAATAACTAGAATTCTTAAGATTTGTACCTTACATCAGGGAGGACAAAGTAAAAATCTAGCGATTCCTAAGATGCTTACCATAGTCCTGTAAGGAAAGAATTGAATTTGACAACCCAAAAACCATGAGTGAAGTTTTTATAAAGGCCCGGATGTGTTATGACCAATACAAACAACGGTCTGAACTTCCCAAGGCTTGGAAAGATAAGAAACAAGACAGAATGAATCAACAAAAGAAGGGCTTCCAACCAGCTCCTTTCCGGGATGTGTCAAGCAATTTTCCAAGAAACAATTTTCAGTCCAATAATCACAACACCCAAAGGGGTGGGAGACTAGTTAATCTAGGAACCAAGAAGTTTGGGGACAGCCCCAACGAACCGTTAAAATGCCGAGAGTGTGGAGAAACTAACTTAAGGAGGAACTGTCCATGTTTAACTTATGCATCAAGGACCACAATTCACAACCTACAAGAGGCCTCTGTAATGGGATATGTGGGCAGGAGCATACACAGGTTCAATACATCTATGGATGGATGACAAGATGATCACCAATACACTATAGTGGAAGTTAAAGGTAAAGTTAATAATAATCAGATTTTTGTTTTAATTGATCCAGGAGCTACTTTGAGTTACATTTCTTATGGTGTAGTGGATTCAAACAAGATTAAGAAAGTAAATCATACAAAATCTTGGCTAGTACAACTAGCAACAGGAACAAAAGGAAAAGTAACAGATTTCATTTCTGATTGTGAATTCAGTTTAGATGGTAAAAACACAAAGTTAAATCTGAAATTCTACTTATAGGGTATTACGATATAATTATTGGAATGGATTGGTTAGAGAAGAATAAATCAATTTTGGATTGTTATGAAAAAGAACTTACTTATAGAGATGAAAAAAAAATTGTTAAGACAACATAAGGCATTAGAAAACTAGTCTCAGTTATGAAGATTTCAACAATGCAGTTTAAGAAGTGCATGAATAAAGGTTGTCAGATTTATGCTATTAAAGTGACAAATATGATGGAAAAAGAAAATAAACCTAGCCTATAATATTTTACCATCTTACAATTAATTTAGATATTTATTTGTAGATGAAATACCAGAACTGGCCCCAAGAAGAGAGATAGAATTCTTTATCGATTTGCTACTTGGATCAACCCCTATATCTAAGGCACCCTACAGGATGAGTTTACTAGAATTATCAGAGTTAAAAATTCAACTACAAGAACTGTTGGACAAGGAATACATCAGAACAAGTGTCTCACCATGGGGAGCACCAGTCCTTTTTGTTAAAAATAAAGACAAAACTCTAAGATTATGCATTGATTATAGACAGTTAAGAAAAATTACTATTAAGAACAAATATCCCCTACCCAGAATCAATGATCCGTTTGAAAAAGTGGGAGAGGATTTTTTTTTCTCTAAGTTGGATTTAATATCTGGTTATCACCAGGTTAGAATAAAGGATGAAGACATAAGTAAAACAACGTTTAGGAAGAGATATGGACATTATGAATTTTTGTTGTTATACCGTTTGGTCTCACTAACACACCAACAACATTTATGTGTTTAATGAATAACATATTTAATCTATACCTATATAAGTTTGTTTTCATATGTATCGATGACATTCTAGTGTATTAAAAAATAGAAGAAGAACATGAAGAACATGTAAGGATAGTATTGCAGACATTAAGAAAGCACAAGATGTATGAAAAATTTGACAAATGTGACTTTTAACAAAAGAAAATACAGTACCTAGGACATGTAATATATGAAGAGGGTATTTTCATCGACCCAGAGAAGATAAGATCCATCATTGAATGGCCTATCCCTAAGGATGCGGCAGACATTTGGTCATTCATGTGAATCACTGGTTACTACCGCATATTTATAAAGGGATTCTCTAAAATTGCATACCCTATCACATCCCTACAAAAAAATGGAACCAAGTTTATTTGGTCACAAAAATGTTAGGACAATTTTAATAAGTTAAAAGAACTATTAACAACCACACCTATTTTAAGGGTAGAAGAACCAGATAAATACTTTATAGTCTACATGGACACGAGAAAACAAGGTTTGGGAGGTGTACTAATTCAATAAGGGCACGTTATTTGTTATGAGTCACGAAAACTAAAAGAGCATGAACGAAACTACGTCATTCATGAATTGGAATTAGTAGGTATAATCCATGCGTTAAAAATGTGGTGACACTATATAATGGGCAAAAACAGTATGTTGCTAACTTATAACAGTGGTGTGAAATTCTTGTTTAGTCAACCATATCTTAACGCAATGCAATAAATATGGTTGGCTTTCTTGAGCGAATTCGATTTCGAAGTAAGACACATAAAGGGTAAGGAAAACAAAGTGGTAGATGCCTTAAGTAGAAGAATTCATGGGCTATTTGAAATAAGTATTAGTAGCGTAGAAAGAAACATTGAGCAAAGGATAAAAGTTGCAAGTGGTAATGACAAAAAATACCTCAAAACAATGGCAAATTTACAAAATAATGCAGAAACTTTAGACAGAACCGATCTGAGTTTGGATAGAAATGGATTACTAAGATTCAAAAACAGGTTGTACATACCAGATTCTATTGAATTAAAGCTAACAATTTTGGATGAAGTACACAAGATGCCATATTTTGGTCATCCTGGATACCAGAATATGGTAACAACATTGAGGAAGATGTTTTATTGGCCTAACATGAAAGGTGAGACAACATAATACTTATCTAAGTGCCTAGATTGTCAACAGGTGAAGGTTGAACACCAACACCCAGCCAGCATGTTACAACCTCTACCTTTACCATAATGGAAGTGGGAGACTATCTCACTGGATTTTATCACAGGTTTTCCTAAAGCTCAAAAAGAGAATGATTCAATTATGGTAGTAATTGATAAAATTAGCAAGTCTAGACATTTTATTCCTATGAAATCTACTTATAAAGCTATTAACATCACTGAAATATTTATGAAGGAAATTTTTAGACTGCATGGCATTCCTAGAATGGTGATTTCGGATAGAGATGTCAAATTTACATCTACGTTTTGGAAAGAATTGTTTGCAGGGTTGAATACTAACTTGAATTTCAGCACAAGCCACCATCCGCAAACGGATGGGAAGTGTTAATCCCTAAATAGTGGTTCATTACCCCTTAATTGGGTAATATTACATTAGTAATGTTATTTTATTTATGTGGCCTTTAGTCCATTAGTTGTAATTATACCTCCTAGTCTCCTATATATACCAAGGAGACATTTTCATTTGGAATCATCTTGTAATTGAACATTTATGTGGGAATAAGGAGGTTTCCCCCTCGAAGAGGCTTATTATCTAAATTTCTCTCTTTTTCAAGACATTGAGTACTTGTTCTGAGGTTTTTCTATGCTATATTGATATTTGGTTCCTAACATATGGTATCAGAGCTCAAGGTCTTGGGGTTTCGCTGAGAATTTTTTCTATAATGTTTTTTCTACAATGATTCATAAGGAATGACTAAGAAGATATTTAGTAGATGGATCAAGGTACGTTGGGTTAAAATTTCATCTCCTGAGGCCTTATAATTTCGGAGATACAGTCTTTCTAAGATAGGGTTCTGGAATCATCCTGAATTGAATCATTGCGGAATTTTTGCTATAAAATTTTTTCTGTAACGTTTCAGACTCTCAACTCCAAAGGATATTCAAATAAATTAGTAAGGTATCTGTGGTAACCATTTCATCTTCTAGGTCATATTAAATTTGTAGATACACCCTATGGAAGATAGGGTATCTGATTAGTCCTATTGACTAGTCTCAAGTAGGTGTTCTGAGTAAAACAATCATAACTTCTTCCTAGAGTATCCAAATTGAGTGAGACTAGTTTCATTCCATAGTGGACAGATTGTAGTAGTTCTGGTACGATTTGCATAATTTTATATCAATCATTTTGTGCGGGGCATGCTATACAAGTGATATATCCTGGAAAGGAAAAAAGTCAAACAATTGTGGGGAAGTTAGCGTAAATTGCACTTGGCACATCCAATTTTGATCAGACCTGTGGCATTGCAAAGAAGAAATATCAGAGACCTAAAAAAAAGAAAATTTCATACTCAGAAGGGTTACAATTTTGGATATACAATAAAAGAAGATTGTGTAACGACCCTGCTTAAAAAGATGTATAGGATTATTAATTATAATTAATTTAATGATCTAACTGTCCTAAAAGTTAGCCAAGCAATAATTATTTCTTAAATAACAATAACTAATTAATTATTATTAATTAGTTGTTCATGATTGTCAAGGATTAATTAATTATTAATTGACTCATTAATTAATTAAGTAAAGGATTAAAGGGGGTTAATAAATTACATTGTTAAATTAAAGCTTACGTATTCGGGAAGGGATAGGACATTAAATATAAGATAAGATAATAAATAAGAAAGGATAAAATAATAAATAAGGGGATAGGGGGCATTAATTACAAAAGGATAAGATAATTAATAAATGGGTAAGGAGAGTAATGACGGAGGGGGGAAGACAATGGAGGAATATAGAGGGGAAGGAGGTTTACCCGGGGGGATCATTCTATGGGAGATGGGGGAATGGTTTTATGGGGGGCTCTCCTAGATTTGCAGGGAAGAGAGTTGAGTTTTGGGAGTCGGATTGGATCAGTACAGGCACCGGTTTGCTGGAGGTTTTGGGCACGGGGGCCAGGATATCCATATGATATCCTAGAGCTAGGTAGTTGTCCTAGTTGGCATGGAAGATAGTAGGTTTCGGCAGTGTTGGTCAGTGCATCAGGTAGCATGAAAGCAGCAGCAAGGTAGCAAGGCGAATTAGCATCAAACCCAGGTAATTTAAATTGTGTATTTGTTTTATTTTCTATAAAATTTTATTATTTGATGATAAATTTATATGTGAATGTGCTCAAAATAAGGAATATTTGAATTTTACTATTTTGCTCAATTAAAAGAAATTAGTGAATTTTCTGAAATCAATGTTGTTACAATTTATGTAATTATTTGATGTTAAATCTATTCGTCCCCTACATTTGGTATCAGAGCCTTTGTTTGAAATCTAGGCCTAAGGGCCAAAACTCCAATCTCTAACTCCAGCCATGCTTAACCTGCAAACCAAACATAGAAATTTTAATACAAAATAAAAATAATTTCCGTAATAATTTCAATATTATAACCTTAAACAATAAAATATGGGATAAGGAATTCCAAGCTATATCTGGGCGGGATACTGATCCAATTGATATCCAAGACTTGTCTAGCCTAGATCACAAAGGAAAACAAATAATCAAATCACTAGGGAATGCTTTAATAAAACTAAAGACTGAAAATCAAATTCTAAATGAGAAATTATCTAAGAAGGAAAGAGAGTTTGCAGAGAGAGACAAAGAGATGATATCACTGTTTGATGCTAAGAAGAAAATAGATAAAAGAATGCACACTCAATACATTACTGAGAGACAGAAAAGTTTGACTGAAGAAAGAATGCTTTTAGATAAAGAAGAATAACAACAAGAACAAACAGACGTAACTAACCATACATTAGAAGAGAAAACTAAGAAAGACAAAAACATACCTAAGAAAAATGAGAAGATTCCTCCTTGAAAGACGAGGCCTTGAAAGACATGGACAATTGATTGAATTGATAACTGATGAAAGAACTGATGTAGAAGGCTTACCACTAATATTCATACTGTTGTAAGAGTTTAATCTTATGACTGTCAGCTTACCTGAGAAAATAAAGCAACACCTGCACCCAGATATGCCACAATAAGAACGTCATCGTCCCTACCCTGGAAGGCAACAAAGTAATGCAATCATGTAATTGAATCATCACAGAAAAAAAAAAAAAACAAAAAAAAAACAAGGTAAATTATTTTTACCAGGTTTAAAACGTTACAGAATGTCTTGGTTATGATCTACTTACATCTATGACTTGTTTGCAGCCTATTGGATAGTTACAAGGTTACTGTTGTAGGCCCTTATGATTTAAAGATGACCTTGCTTGGTACCCGTTTAATACTAAGGATTACATGCAGAATAAATGATAAAAAACACAGTAATTGCATATACCTTATCAATAGCAAGCTCAAAGTGTTCACTAGCTTCTATCCATAACTTTTTTGAGAGTTGAATCTTGCCCAGAGCAATATAGACTTCTGGTTTTCCTAGATCCTTTGTTACTGCTGCTCTGTGGGAAGCATTAGTGTTCAACAATTCAGTTTAATCATCACTATTTTCTAGTTATATGGAAAAGACAAGTAGTAAATCCAGAAAGTTATAGGCTGGCCCTAGGGCCTATTTATTAATCAAATGTTGACAAAGTACTCAAATTAAGTATTGAATTATTTTTGAATATAAAAACAAATGAAAGGTAAATCAGAGTAAATATAGAGAGCTGTGACTATATGGACGGAAGTGAGGTCGCAACTGTATGGATGGGAGAGATGTTGCCATGTAGTTGTACGGACAGGTGAGAGGCTATGGAATCTGACCATGACTTGATCCAAGCATCCAAAAGAGGGTGTGTACAGTCTCCTCAAGGGATCACAGGTACATATGTGTTATCATGCAAATCTGCAGAAGCAGATTCGCCTAATAACTGTAGACAAACCAACCCCAGTCACAGTTGGAAGCCTCTTCGTTTGGACTGGTGCTATTTTTTAGTCAAAGGGGGTTGTCTCTATGGGGGGTGTGTGCTTCCATCAAAACAATAATTCTGCAGAGAACTCCAAGATGATTAGAACATCTCTTAAGCTGGCTGTAAACAGTCAACAAAAAAAGTCCACAACCATAACGCGCCAACCATATAGATCATATGTTAAAACAAACATATAACAAATCGCGTTGAGGAGGGGAAGCCTGTGGGTTTGACCCCGGGACTTCTGCCCAAATAACAACGACGAGCTACCAAACGTGGCCTCTGGTTTAATAACACCACTCTCACACTCAACCAAACATATGGGCATGGGAGGAGAAGCTCGCGCTGCTGTAACAGAAAAGAACCCAAATCGTGCAAAACTATGCCATATATCAAACATATAATATAAAAAATCACCAAACATATGGGCATGGGAGGAGAAGCCCGGGGGTTTGACCCTGGGACTCCCGCACCCATAACAACTACAAATACAAATGCACCACCGCCAAGCAACTACAACAACCAACATCTAGTACCAACACTACTCCTCAACACAATGACTTTCCCATATGGACTGCAACCAGAACAGTGCGCTGGAGTATAACTGAGCTAGGATGAGAATGCACCCACCAAAACTCAGAGATGAATGGGTTAAACAGCGCTGGTATGATGTAGAAGAGATGCAGAGAGAGCCTGCCTAGGGAGAGAGCATAATGGAGAGGCGGTCGAATGATAGGATTAAGGAAGGGTTGGGCGCTTGGAGTTAGGGTTGAGAAAGAGAGATGGCAGGTGTAGGGTTTTAGGGTTAGGTATGAAGAGCAAGTGGGAAGGAGGGGGCACGTGGGCCTCATGCAAGGACCCACTGCCCGACTGTAGAGATATATTTTTTTATATTATATTATATTTTATCCTTTACTAATTCATTTTATTAATTTACTTTAATTGCATTTTAAATAATATTAATTTACTTTATTTCTTTTAAAATTAAACGATTAAATTTAGGTTTAAGTTTTTAATTATATATAAAAAAATAATATATATATATATATATATATCAATGGTATAATTATATATATATAAATAAATAAATAAATAAATAAATAAATTAAATTACAAAAGGAGGGGTGATATGGAGTCTATGGGTTTTGAACCCCTGACCACCACCCACTACGTAAGCCTTAAGGAACAACCAAACACCAACGCACCATGTATGTGCCTTTGAGAAAAAAACAATAATAATTATATAATATACGCAGCAAATTAAAACTAAGTATATTAATTAATTAAAAGTAATTGCGATTAATTACTTAAATAAAAATGTTTTGGGGTCCATGGGTTTTGAACCCAAGACCCCCACCAAGCGAAGAGTCTTAAGAAGAACATTAATGCCAAAAGGTACATAGCGCTGGTGAACGTCGAAACATGGCTGGCAGTTGTGGACAATTATTTAGATGCCATGGTTTAATCTTATTTAATCATTTAAACAGGGTAATTATATATCCTTACAGCAATTTTTTTTAATGTGATTAGGTAAATGTTAAAAAGTAAACATGTTAACGGATGCCTTGATAAATGAAAGAAAGTTATGAACAATAAATCTGACCCATTGATTTTGGGAGGATGACTAAGAATATGCCACCATCTTCAATGCATAGCCATCAGATAAGGGTTTAAGGTTAAATAAGATTAAAAGATCATTAATTGTGCCCACTATCAATAGGTGTACGCCTTTCAGTGTAAATTAATAAACATAAGGTTGGAATTCACTTTAAACAAGTTGTAAGAGAAAAGTTAAAAGGGCTTAGACTAGGACAAGTGGGAAGGAGGCGACATATGCACTAGGAGAGTAAGCATAGGAAGTGGCGAGTATGGTGCAAGGCTAGCGTAGCTACAGGGAAAGGGAACCAATATTTTTTTTTCATAGGGGCGAAGAAATCAAGCGTAGATGCTTAATCCTAACCCTAACCTAGCCAATCCCCTAATGGAGTAATGTCTGTTCACAGACAAGTAAAGAAGACTTACGCCTAACCCTGTTTCTAGTTTGAGTAGCACCAATTTGAAACATCCTGGAACTCACCCTGACAACTTTGGTTGATACAGGTCAAAGCATACAGGATGGTCAGGACTCGAGGGAATCAAGGCATGGGAGTGTTTTCGCAAGCACCGCCAACACCACTAGCGCCACCACCACCAGCGCCTGAACTAGCCCTCATACTGCGCTCGTTGGAAGCCATTAATGAGACTTTAAAGGGGCGACAACCGGCAGGGACTAAAGTGGAAACCACATCGTCTGGAATGGGTAATCTAGAAGCGTCAAGGGATTCAGGGGGAGGAC